>CM044907.1:45460497-45503659 GCA_024500145.1 Gentiana dahurica var. dahurica
TTAATGTCGGATTGAACCAAAAGGTAAGGTATGCCGAGGCTTGAGAGCATCGTCTGTCATTTCCTTACGTATCAATGCCCCCACATTCACGGGCCATCCCATGTATAACCAATAAAGCAGAGTGGCATGGGTATAGTAGACCGTAGATACATGCTTAGCCGGAAAGATAATAGAACGGATAAGCCGATGAAGGCATTTATCCTCCCATCTCCTGAAATCTGGTTCCGTAAATGTACGGGCAACCTCTCCTATGGTCCATGTTATCCCCAGATAGGCACCAACTTCCTCCAACCAAGCATCGGACCCGTCAAAAGTCGCCATATACTCCAGCCCGTCCTCCGAGATATCCACCCCAAAATAAGCATTAATCGTACCCGGAGAAATTACAATTAGGCGTCCACGAATAATAACGATATTGGTGTCGGGGTGTACGCGTAAATAAGCATAAAATTCCCTTACCCAATTGACGTTGACTCGGCCTGGGGGTGCTACGACATCACACCATTGATAACGTTCCACCAATTCCAAAAGCTCATCTCCACAATTATCCAAATCCAGTCCTCGAGCTCGATGTACAGGGGCATTAGCAAAATGATTAACAAATGAAGAATATACCTCCCGACTCGCGAATTGTGGTACCCCATTGATCAATGGGATGTTGCCTTCAACAGCCACGAACTGAGCGGCTCTGCGTCTTCTAGGTGGCATCCTGACAGATAAACAGCACAGCAGCGGACGGAGGAAGCAGCCTGACTCTCAGTCGACCGAGAGGAATCACTCGGTTGACCGAGTGTGGAAATTTTGACAGCAACAGCTTCTGGCTCTATATGCTCCCCGTGACTGAATCGGTTGATCAAAAAAAAAACGCTTCGATAGGACTTTCAAGGTGAGTGAAAATGGTGAAATGGATGAAGATTTTCAAATCATTTCCATTTGATATCTACAGGGGTGTTGGGGAAAAGGTAGATGGAAGAATTTTGATAAAGAAGATGGAGAAAAGGATGAAGAAAATGAAATAGAGGATGAGTGGGTTAAATAGAAAAATGGAGTTTGAAAAGTGGAATGTGATTTGTGGATGAAAGTTGTTGGGGATTGATGAGGTGTAAAGGTGGAATTTGAAAATTTGAATTGGAAGAATAAAGAAATTGGGAAGAGAAAAAGGTGAATGGTTGGGAAGATGGAAATGTGAATGGGGTTATGTAGAAATTAATGGTGTAGACCATTTTAATTATTTTGACACACCGTAAATTAACTACAACAAATAACCATGCCAAAATTATTATTTCACCTTTGCAATTCCTACCGCAAAATTTTTTTTCTAACCGACAAGTTGTCTCAAGCACAAAAGCAATCTCATTCTTATTATAAATAAATCAAACAATCTGGTCTAAGCATTTGTAAAATAACGCATTACCATTTCCTTAATCAACAATTTTTTACAAAGATTCAGTTACTACACTCCATTTCACGTAAAACGATTCGAATAAAAAAAATTATTTTGCACATCCTTAACTCAGCAGTCGTCGGAACACGGCAAAATAGAAAAAAAAACTTCTTATCGTTTCACGCTACTTTTATTTTTTTAACATAAAATAACGAAAAACAGAAATAGTTCTACAGTTTAAGTCGGTAGCTCGACTTCCCATAAATCATCACTTTCTATGAACTGTTCTTGGCTTGCCAGGTTTTCACCCGGTTAGCCTTTACCGAAAATGTCTTGCTGTCCTTTTGCACGAGTGCCCTTCCGTGAGATGTGAGTCCAACGAAAAGACAGTCGAACTGTCCATCCAAGCAAGCTCCAACTTTCGTGATTGTTTCAGAAGTAGACGAGCTCTCTTTAGCTCGAACTTGACGAGTTCGTTTCTTTGTTTGCGTCCTTCTATTCTTGGGTCTGGAGAAAGGCAGGCCTTCAGGATTATGATTTTCTAGAGCAGGGGCAGGCTCGACAACTTTCTCACGACTCAGAACTGTAAGGGTCTCATTTCTTTCTTCTGTCTTGTCATCAACACTTTTTCCTAGGCCTGGAGTAATATCTGGTTTCGAACTACCAACTCCTATAACATTCACGCTCACCGGAGTAGGGAAATCTGAATTCCTTGTCCCATAGGTCTCAGAACCTCTAGCATCGAAAAATGTGATCTCACGCCTGGTCATACGAATCAGGGCTCTAGAAGTATTTATAAAGGCTCTCCCTAAAATGATCGGGCAGTGAGGGTGCTCATCTATATCCATAACAACTATATCTATCTTAAACCTGAGCTGTCCTATGTCAATGATCATATTATACATATTCCCAGACATTATTGTTCTGGTCCCATCCGCGAATCTAACTTGCAACGGGGTATTCGTGGGAGTAAGGATTAGATTTCTATCACAAAGACTCTTCGGGAAAATGTTCAGACTCGAGCCAGAATCTATCAAAGCCAACCCTAGGTATGTTCCTTCTAAGGTAACCTCTACCATAAATGCTCCTGGGTCATCTAGTTTCGGCATCAACCGAGCTTCATTCTCAATATGCGCTGCATCTTTAGGACAGATGACTATAGGGTGATTTGGGTCTATGCTAACCTCAGAATCAGATTCTATATCTGACATGTGATGCATGTAGTCATATCCTGAGTCTGAATCTGAAGAAATCTCTTCAGGATTTAACTTGGACATACCTCTATATATGTAAGCATCTTTAGACTCTTTTGACTTCTTGGCTTCATGAATTCTTGCCTTCATCTCTGCTATTCTCTCCTTGAGTTTAGGTGTCAATGGCTTTCTAGGTGTGGTTTTGGTTCTCAGCACCATGACTTCTTCTCCTTGAACCTCAGAAGACCGATGTGATGACATTTTGCTAAACAGTTCGCTTTAGTGATTCCCTCTGATTTACTGCATCATAAGAAAAACAACAAATGGTTATTAAACTAACAGGCAGTATGATTACTCATACTGCTGCTAGGCTTATAACCTACTAACAGAATCACAGGGGGAAAACAAATATAAAAGAAAAGATAATGGGCTCGGTCGACCGAGTACCATCGTTCGGTCGACCGAACATGCAAAATTATTATATTTTTATTTTTATATTATTATTATTTTTTTTATATTTTTATTTACTGTAACAGAAAACAGAAAAATGAATTAATTAAGTAGATCATTTAAGCAGTTGGACCATTGATTCCCCGGCAACGGCGCCAAAAACTTGATCGAGGTCAAGTTAAATTATTAACTCGATTCCTAAATAACCACTAGCAAGTGAACTAGGTTCAATCGCAGTATAGCTAGATAGAGTCGAGATCGATCCCACAGAGAATCAATTTGTGGATCCTAACTTAAATAGTCAACCTATTTATTTCGTTTGACAAAGACGGTCTACGACCAACATAGAATACGAGAAAAGAAAGACACACTCAAACATATAAACAAATAACATGTAAACAAATAACGTAATCAACTGCCCAATTATAACCATAATCGTCTGGATCTAGACAATTTATATAACAACAAGACTCATCAACAATTAATCCGTTCATATCTATTTTAGATTGGCTACGGGAGTCATCCCCTAAAACTTGATGTAGCACCGGTAGGTCACTAGATCACTGTGGTATTGTTACGTGACTTCGCCTTTTGGTGCCTCCATCTCATATAACTCACACGCTTACGACTCTAAGGATGCCGATATTAACCGTACACCTCATCCAGGCAACATTCCTATGGTTAGGCGTACTTCTTAAACGATCACTCAAACTCTCGTCCAACTAACAATTACCAAGTTATAGTCTCATGCTAGTTTACCATCTACGTATAACAAGGTGCGCACAATTCCCTAATATAAACCTACCTAGATAACGCTGAACGTCCGAAGATCAATTCATGAGCCTACCTAAGAGTTTTATATCGGTATTTCCTTTTTACACGTTTTAATTAAATTAAGTGAGTGATGTAGCCATAGCCATACCTACTGAGATAACAGATTCAATTAAGCTAACCTAATCATAAAGACGTGACTGATTAACGGATGAAACAGGTTCGGAAGCTCTCGGTCGACCGAATAGGGACACTCGGTCGACCGAGTGACACCTCTCTGTCACCTGAGTACTTAACTCCCCTGATTACATCCCCGAATATATTTCTCAGCGTTTCATGTACGAATCGGATTATATAGTGAATCATCAGGACATCATATAAATTAATCTAAACACACGTAAATTAAGCACGCAGATTCATCCATAGATAATAGGTAGAGGATGTAGGGTATGGGATCCTCATAGACAAGGTATCACCACTGCCCTAACGTCATATCCTAGATCTACATCATCTAGATATGAATAACTACTCAAACAATCAAAGCATAATTGGGAAATTGATTACCAAAAGAAAACAAGATGAAGAACTAGGGCTTACATATTTGCACCCTCAGCTCCTCCACAATCCTTATTTGCTTATTTGTATATATGAATTGGTATTGGTGAATGCATAATAAAAAATACAAAGGACTTGTGTTTATATAGAGCCTCACCCGACATAGAAAACCGACTTAAATGCCGACACTACTGAACCCTAACCGCCTCAAACAATGTGCCGGACTCCTGCTGGACTATAGGCCCACTCGGTCGACCGAATGCATAGGCTCGGTCGACCGAGCCTTACATGCTCCTGGGCTTTCTTCCTCTTTTATGTCTTGGGCTTTCTGAACTCGTCTGTGATCCATCAAAGCTTCTCCGAAGTCCATCCTTGTGCTCCCAAATGAGTTACTACAAATATAGCATGACATACAGTTTGTAACATCAAATAATATAATAAAACCTCTTAATACATAATAATGAATCGTAACTCTCGGCATATGCAAATTAAGCGTATTACGACTTATTATTGCTCTATTATAGCTCCTTTAAACTAGAATCGGGGATTAAGATCATAGAATAACAGGCACAAAATGACCGTTATCAATGCACTGCCGGACAGTTTGATTTTCCACACACACTCACGCTTTTAGTTCTTGTAATAAAAAAATGAGAACATGAACGGAGCACCACATGTACACGGAATTAATTGAATAAAGGAACCTTCCTCGTCTTTGATCGACACCCCCAAAACTGACTCAAAGACTTCAAGAATTATCACGAGTTTAAAGAAACCGGATTCGTGATTTTCGATCGAAAGAGTAGTACACCGATCAATCTTGACGATGCACTGCCTGACAGTTTGATTTTCCACACACACTCACGCTTTTAGTTCTTGTAATCTAAAAAAACGAGAACAAGAACGGAACACCACATGTACACGGAATTAATCGAATACAGGTACTTTCCTCGTCTTTGATCGACACCCCCAAAACCAAATCAAATACATCAAGAATTATCACGTGTTTAAGGAAACCGGATTCATGATTTTCGATTGAAAGAGTAGTACTCCGACCAATCTTGACGATGAACTGCCTGACAGTTTGATTTTCCACACACACTCACGCTTTTAGTTCTTGTAATCTAAAAAACGAGAACAAGAACGGAGCACCACATGTACACGGAATTAATCGAATACATGTACCTCCCTCATTTTTGATCGACACCCCCAAAACCGAATCAAAGACATCAAGAATTATCACGAGTTTAGGGAAAACAGATTCATGATTTTCGATCAAAAGAGTAGTACTCCGATCAATCTTAATGATGCACTGCCTGACAGTTTGATTTTCCACACACACTCACGCTTTTAGTTCTTGTAATCTAAAAAAAATAAACGAGAACAAGAACGGAGCACCACATGTTCATGGAATTAATCGAATACAGGTACCTTTCTCGTCTTTGATCGACACCCCCAAAACCAAATCAAAGACATCAAGAATTATCACGAGTTTAAGGAAACCGGATTCATGATTTTCGATCGAAAGAGTAGTACTCCGATCAATCTTGACGATGCACTGCCTGACAGTTTGATTTTCCACACACACTCACGCTTTTAGTTCTTGTAATCTTAAAAAAAAAACCGAGAACAAAAACGGAGCACCACATGTACACGGAATTAATCGAATACAGGTACCTTCCTCGTCTTTGATCGACACCTCCGAAACCGAATCAAAGATATCAAGAATTATCATAAGTTTAAGGAAACCGGATTCATGATTTTTGATCGAAAGAGTAGTACTCCGATCAATCTTGACGATGCACTGCCTGACAGTTTGATTTTCCACACACACTCACGCTTTTAGTTCTTGTAATCTAAAAATATAAAAAAAAAAACGAGAACAAGAATAGAGCACCACATGTACACGGAATTAATCGAATACAGGTACCTTCCTCGTCTTTGATCGACACCCCCAAAACCGAATCAAAGACATCAAGAATTATCATGAGTTTAAGGAAACCGGATTCGTGATTTTCGATCGAAAGAGTAGTACTCCGATCAATCTTGACGATGCACTGCCTGACAGTTTGATTTTCCACACACACTCACGCTTTTAGTTCTTGTAATCTAAAAAAAAGTGAACAAGAATGGAGCACCACATGTACACGGAATTAATCGAATACAGGTACCTTCCTCGTCTTTGATCGACACCCCCAAAACCGAATCAAAGACATCAAGAATTATCACGAGTTTAAGGAAACCGGATTCATGATTTTCGATCGAAAGAGTAGTACTCCGATCAATCTTGACGATGCACTGCCTGACAGTTTGATTTTCCACACACACTCACGCTTTTAGTTCTTGTAATCTAAAAATATAAAAAAATGAGAACAAGAATAGAGCACCACATGTACACGGAATTAATCGAATGCAGGTACCTTCCTCGTCTTTGATCGACACCCCCAAAAACGAATCAAACACATCAAGAATTATCACGAGTTTAAGGAAAACGGATTCATGATTTTAGATCGAAAGAGTAGTACTCCGATCAATCTTGACGATGCACTGCCTGACAGTTTGATTTTTCACACACACTCACTCTTTTAGTTCTTGTAATCTAAAAAAAAACGAGAACAAGAACGGAGCACCACATGTACACGTAATTAATCGAATATAGGTACCTTCCTCGTCTTTGATCGACAACCCCAAAACCGAATCAAAGACATCAAGAATTATCATGAGTTTAAGGAAACCGGATTCGTGATTTTCGATCGAAAGAGTAGTACTCCGATCAATCTTGACGATGCACTGCCTGACAGTTTGATTTTCCACACACACTCACGCTTTTAGTTCTTGTAATCTTAAAAAAAAACAGGAACAAGAACGGAGCACCATATGTACACGGAATTAATCGAATACAGGTACCTTCCTCGTCTTTGATCGACAACCCCAAAACCAAATCAAAGACATCAAGAATTATCATAAGTTTAAGGAAACCGGATTCATGATTTTCGATCGAAATAGTAGTACTCCGATCAATCTTGACGATGCACTGCCGGACAGTTTGATTTTCCACACACACTCACGCTTTTAGTTCTTGTAATAAAAAAAACGAGAACAAGAACGGAGCACCACATGTACACGGAATTAATCGAATACAGGAACCTTCCTCGTCTTTGATCGACACCCCCAAAACTGACTCAAAGACATCAAGAATTATCACGAGTTTAAGGAAACCGGATTCGTGATTTTCGATCGAAAGAGTAGTACTCCGATCAATCTTGACGATGCACTGCCTGACAGTTTGATTTTCCACACACACTCACGCTTTTAGTTCTTGTAATCTAAAAAAAACGAGAACAAGAACGGAGCACCACATGTACACGGAATTAATCGAATACAGGTACCTTCCTCGTCTTTGATCGACACCCCCAAAACCAAATCAAAGACATCAAGAATTATCACGAGTTTAAGGAAACCGGATTCATGATTTTCGATCGAAAGAGTAGTACTCCGATCAATCTTGACGATGCACTGCCTGACAGTTTGATTTTCCACACACACTCACGCTTTTAGTTCTTGTAATCTAAAAAAAACGAGAACAAGAACGGAGCACCACATGTACACGGAATTAATCGAATACAGGTACCTCCCTCGTCTTTGATCGACACCCCCAAAACCGAATCAAAGACATCAAGAATTATCACGAGTTTAAGGAAAACGGATTCATGATTTTCGATCGAAAGAGTAGTACTCCGATCAATCTTGACGATGCACTGCCTGACAGTTTGATTTTCCACACACACTCACGCTTTTAGTTCTTGTAATCTAAAAAAAATAAACGAGAACAAGAACGGAGCACCACATGTTCACGGAATTAATCGAATACAGGTACCTTCCTCGTCTTTGATCGACACCCCCAAAACCAAATCAAAGACATCAAGAATTATCACGAGTTTAAGGAAACCGGATTCATGATTTTCGATCGAAAGAGTAGTACTCCGATCAATCTTGACGATGCACTGCCTGACAGTTTGATTTTCCACACACACTCACGCTTTTAGTTCTTGTAATCTTAAAAAAAACCGAGAACAAGAACGGAGCACCACATGTACACGGAATTAATCGAATACAGGTACCTTCCTCGTCTTTGATCGACACCCCCAAAACCGAATCAAAGACATCAAGAATTATCACGAGTTTAAGGAAACCGGATTCGTGATTTTCGATCGAAAGAGTAGTACTCCGATCAATCTTGACGATGCACTGCCTGACAGTTTGATTTTCCACACACACTCACGCTTTTAGTTCTTGTAATCTTAAAAAAAAACGTGAACAAGAACGGAGCACCACATGTACACGGAATTAATCGAATACAGGTACCTTCCTCGTCTTTGATCGACACCCCCAAAACCGAATCAAAGAAATCTAGAATTATCACGAGTTTAAGGAAAACGGATTCATGATTTTCGATCGAAAGAGTAGTACTCCGATCAATCTTGACGATGCACTGCCAGATAGTTTGTTTTTTCACACACACTCACTCTTTTAGTTCTTGTAATCTTAAAAAAAACGAGAACAAGAACGGAGCACCAGATGTACCCGGAATTAATCGGATACAGGTACCTTCCAAGTCTTTGATCGACACCCCCAAAACCGAATCAAAGACATCAAGAATTATCATGAGTTTAAGGAAACCGGATTCGTGATTTTTGATCGAAAGAGTAGTACTCCGATCAATCTTGACGATGCACTGCCTGACAGTTTGATTTTCCACACACACTCACGCTTTTAGTTCTTGTAATCTTAAAAAAAAAATAGGAACAAGAACGGAGCACCATATGTACACGGAATTAATCGAATACAGGCACCTTCCTCGTCTTTGATCGACACCCCCAAAACCGAATCAAAGATATCAAGAATTATCATTAGTTTAAGGAAACCGGATTCATGATTTTCGATCGAAATAGTAGTACTCCGATCAATCTTGACGATGCACTGCCGGACAGTTTGATTTTCCACACACACTCACGCTTTTAGTTCTTGTAATAAAAAAAACGAGAACAAGAACGGAGCACCACATGTACACGGAATTAATCGAATACAGGAACCTTCCTCGTCTTTGATCGACACCCCCAAAACTGACTCAAAGACATCAAGAATTATCACGAGTTTAAAGAAACCGGATTCGTGATTTTCGATCGAAAGAGTAGTACTCCGATCAATCTTGACGATGCACTGCCTGACAGTTTGATTTTCCACACACACTCACGCTTTTAGTTCTTGTAATCTAAAAAAAACGAGAACAAGAACGGAGCACCACATGTACACGGAATTAATCGAATACAGGTACCTTCCTCGTCTTTGATCGACACCCCCAAAACCAAATCAAAGACATCAAGAATTATCACGAGTTTAAGGAAACCGGATTCATGATTTTCGATCGAAAAAGTAGTACTCCGATCAATCTTGACGATGCACTGCGTGACAGTTTGATTTTCCACACACACTCACGCTTTTAGTTCTTGTAATCTAAAAAAAACGAGAACAAGAACGGAGCACCACATGTACACGGAATTAATCGAATACAGGTACCTCCCTCGTCTTTGATCGACACCCCCAAAACCGAATCAAAGACATCAAGAATTATCACGAGTTTAAGGAAAACGGATTCATGATTTTCGATCGAAAGAGTAGTACTCCGATCAATCTTGACGATGCACTGCCTGACAGTTTGATTTTCCACACACACTCACGCTTTTAGTTCTTGTAATCTAAAAAAAATAAACGAGAACAAGAACGGAGCACCACATGTACACGGAATTAATCGAATACAGGTACCTTCCTCGTCTTTGATCGACACCCCCAAAACCGAATCAAAGACATCAAGAATTATCACGAGTTTAAGGAAACCGGATTCATGATTTTCGATCGAAAGAGTAGTACTCCGATCAATCTTGACGATGCACTGCCTGACAGTTTGATTTTCCACACACACTCACGCTTTTAGTTCTTGTAATCTTAAAAAAAACGAGAACAAGAACGGAGCACCACATGTACACGGAATTAATCGAATACATGTACCTTCCTCGTCTTTGATCGACACCCCCAAAACCGAATCAAAGACATCAAGAATTATCATGAGTTTAAGGAAACCGGATTCGTGATTTTCGATCGAAAGAGTAGTACTCCGATCAATCTTGACGATGCACTGCCTGACAGTTTGATTTTCCACACACACTCACGCTTTTAGTTCTTGTAATCTTAAAAAAAACATGAACAAGAACGGAGCACCACATGTACACGGAATTAATCGAATACAGGTACCTTCCTCGTCTTTGATCGACACCCCCAAAACCGAATCAAAGACATCAAGAATTATCACGAGTTTAAGGAAAACGGATTCATGATTTTCGATCGAAAGAGTAGTACTCCGATCAATCTTGACGATGCACTGCCTGACAGTTTGATTTTTCACACACACTCACTCTTTTAGTTCTTGTAATCTTAAAAAAAACCGAGAACAAGAACGGAGCACCACATGTACACGGAATTAATCGAATACAGGTACCTTCCTCGTCTTTGATCGACACCCCCAAAACCGAATCAAAGACATCAAGAATTATCATGAGTTTAAGGAAACCGGATTCGTGATTTTTGATCGAAAGAGTAGTACTCCGATCAATCTTGACGATGCACTGCCTGACAGTTTGATTTTCCACACACACTCACGCTTTTAGTTCTTGTAATCTTAAAAAAAAAAATAGGAACAAGAACGGAGCACCATATGTACACGGAATTAATCGAATACAGGCACCTTCCTCGTCTTTGATCGACACCCCCAAAACCGAATCAAAGATATCAAGAATTATCATGAGTTTAAGGAAACCGGATTCATGATTTTCGATCGAAATAGTAGTACTCCGATCAATCTTGACGATGCACTGCCGGACAGTTTGATTTTCCACACACCCTCACGCTTTTAGTTCTTGTAATAAAAAAAACGAGAACATGAACGGAGCACCACATGTACACGGAATTAATCGAATACAGGAACCTTCCTCGTCTTTGATCGACACCCCCAAAACTGACTCAAAGACTTCAAGAATTATCACGAGTTTAAAGAAACCGGATTCGTGATTTTCGATCGAAAGAGTAGTACTCCGATCAATCTTGACGATGCACTGCCTGACAGTTTGATTTTCCACACACACTCACGCTTTTAGTTCTTGTAATCTAAAAAAAACGAGAACAAGAACGGAGCACCACATGTACACGGAATTAATCGAATACAGGTACCTTCCTCGTCTTTGATCGACACCCCCAAAACCAAATCAAAGACATCAAGAATTATCACGAGTTTAAGGAAACCGGATTCATGATTTTCGATCGAAAGAGTAGTACTCCGATCAATCTTGACGATGCACTGCGTGACAGTTTGATTTTCCACACACACTCACGCTTTTAGTTCTTGTAATCTAAAAAAAACGAGAACAAGAACGGAGCACCACATGTACACGGAATTAATCGAATACAGGTACCTCCCTCGTCTTTGATCGACACCCCCAAAACCGAATCAAAGACATCAAGAATTATCACGAGTTTAAGGAAAACGGATTCATGATTTTCGATCGAAAGAGTAGTACTCCGATCAATCTTGACGATGCACTGCCTGACAGTTTGATTTTCCACACACACTCACGCTTTTAGTTCTTGTAATCTAAAAAAAAAACGAGAACAAGAACGGAGCACCACATGTTCACGGAATTAATCGAATACAGGTACCTTCCTCGTCTTTGATCGACACCCCCAAAACCAAATCAAAGACATCAAGAATTATCACGAGTTTAAGGAAACCGGATTCATGATTTTCGATCGAAAGAGTAGTACTCCGATCAATCTTGACGATGCACTGCCTGACAGTTTGATTTTCCACACACACTCACGCTTTTAGTTCTTGTAATCTAAAAAAAACGAGAACAAGAACGGAGCACCACATGTACACGGAATTAATCGAATACAGGTACCTCCCTCGTCTTTGATCGACACCCCCAAAACCGAATCAAAGACATCAAGAATTATCACGAGTTTAAGGAAACCGGATTCATGATTTTCGATCGAAAGAGTAGTACTCCGATCAATCTTGACGATGCACTGCCTGACAGTTTGATTTTCCACACACACTCACGCTTTTAGTTCTTGTAATCTAAAAAAAATAAACGAGAACAAGAACGGAGCACCACATGTACACGGAATTAATCGAATACAGGTACCTTCCTCGTCTTTGATCGACACCCCCAAAACCGAATCAAAGACATCAAGAATTATCACGAGTTTAAGGAAACCGGATTCATGATTTTCGATCGAAAGAGTAGTACTCCGATCAATCTTGACGATGCACTGCCTGACAGTTTGATTTTCCACACACACTCACGCTTTTAGTTCTTGTAATCTTAAAAAAAACCGAGAACAAAAACGGAGCACCACATGTACACGGAATTAATCGAATACAGGTACCTTCCTCGTCTTTGATCGACACCTCCAAAACCGAATCAAAGATATCAAGAATTATCATAAGTTTAAGGAAACCGGATTCATGATTTTTGATCGAAAGAGTAGTACTCCGATCAATCTTGACGATGCACTGCCTGACAGTTTGATTTTCCACACACACTCACGCTTTTAGTTCTTGTAATCTAAAAATATAAAAAAAACCGAGAACAAGAACGGAGCACCACATGTACACGGAATTAATCGAATACAGGTACCTTCCTCGTCTTTGATCGACACCCCAAAACCGAATCAAAGACATCAAGAATTATCATGAGTTTAAGGAAACCGGATTCATGATTTTCGATCGAAAGAGTAGTACTCCGATCAATCTTGACGATGCACTGACTGACAGTTTGATTTTCCACACACACTCACGCTTTTAGTTCTTGTAATCTAAAAAAAACGAGAACAAGAACGGAGCACCACATGTACACGGAATTAATCGAATACTGGTACCTTCCTCGTCTTTGATCGACACCCCCAAAACCGAATCAAAGACATCAAGAATTATCACGAGTTTAAGGAAAACGGATTCATGATTTTCGATCGAAAGAGTAGTACTCCGATCAATCTTGACGATGCACTGCCTGACAGTTTGATTTTCCACACACACTCACGCTTTTAGTTCTTGTAATCTTAAAAAAAAAAACAAGAACAAGAACGGAGCACCACATGTACACGGAATTAATCGAATACAGGTACCTTCCTCGTCTTTGATCGACACCCCCAAAACCGAATCAAAGACATCAAGAATTATCATAAGTTTAAGGAAACCGGATTCATGATTTTCGATCGAAAGAGTAGTACTCCGATCAATCTTGACGATGCACTGCCGGACAGTTTGATTTTCCACACACACTCACGCTTTTAGTTCTTGTAATAAAAAAAAACGAGAACAAGAACGGAGCACCACATGTACCCGGAAATAATCGAATACAAGAACCTTCCTCATCTTTGATCGACACCCCAAAACTGACTCAAAGACATCAAGAATTATCATGAGTTTAAAGAAACCGGATTCGTGATTTTCGATCGAAAGAGTAGTACTCCGATCAATCTTGACGATGCACTGCCTGACAGTTTGATTTTCCACACACACTCACGCTTTTAGTTCTTGTAATCTAAAAAAAAACGAGAACAAGAACGGAGCACCACATGTTCACGGAATTAATCGAATACAGGTACCTTCCTCGTCTTTGATCGACACCCCCAAAACCGAATCAAAGACATCAAGAATTATCACGAGTTTAAGGAAAACGGATTCATGATTTTCGATCGAAAGAGTAGTACTCCGATCAATCTTGACGATGCACTGCCTGACAGTTTGATTTTCCACACACACTCACGCTTTTAGTTCTTGTAATCTAAAAAAAAAAATAAACGAGAACAAGAACGGAGCACCACATGTTCACGGAATTAATCGAATACAGGTACCTTCCTCGTCTTTGATCGACACCCCCAAAACCAAATCAAAGACATCAAGAATTATCACGAGTTTAAGGAAACCGGATTCATGATTTTCGATCGAAAGAGTAGTACTCCGATCAATCTTGACGATGCACTGCCTGACAGTTTGATTTTCCACACACACTCACGCTTTTAGTTCTTGTAATCTTAAAAAAAACCGAGAACAAAAACGGAGCACCACATGTACACGGAATTAATCGAATACAGGTACCTTCCTCGTCTTTGATCGACACCTCCGAAACCGAATCAAAGATATCAAGAATTATCATAAGTTTAAGGAAACCGGATTCATGATTTTTGATCGAAAGAGTAGTACTCCGATCAATCTTGACGATGCACTGCCTGACAGTTTGATTTTCCACACACACTCACGCTTTTAGTTCTTGTAATCTAAAAATATAAAAAAAACCGAGAACAAGAACGGAGCACCACATGTACACGGAATTAATCGAATACAGGTACCTTCCTCGTCTTTGATCGACACCCCCAAAACCGAATCAAAGACATCAAGAATTATCACGAGTTTAAGGAAACCGGATTCATGATTTTCGATCGAAAGAGTAGTACTCCGATCAATCTTGACGATGCACTGACTGACAGTTTGATTTTCCACACACACTCACGCTTTTAGTTCTTGTAATCTAAAAAAAACGAGAACAAGAACGGAGCACCACATGTACACGGAATTAATCGAATACTGGTACCTTCCTCGTCTTTGATCGACACCCCCAAAACCGAATCAAAGACATCAAGAATTATCACGAGTTTAAGGAAAACGGATTCATGATTTTCGATCGAAAGAGTAGTACTCCGATCAATCTTGACGATGCACTGCCTGACAGTTTGATTTTCCACACACACTCACGCTTTTAGTTCTTGTAATCTTAAAAAAAAAAACGAGAACAAGAACGGAGCACCACATGTACACGGAATTAATCGAATACAGGTACCTTCCTCGTCTTTGATCGACACCCCCAAAACCGAATCAAAGACATCAAGAATTATCACGAGTTTAAGGAAACCGGATTCATGATTTTCGATCGAAAGAGTAGTACTCCGATCAATCTTGACGATGCACTGCCGGACAGTTTGATTTTCCACACACACTCACGCTTTTAGTTCTTGTAATAAAAAAAAAACGAGAACAAGAACGGAGCACCACATGTACACGGAATTAATCGAATACAAGTACCTTCCTCGTCTTTGATCGACACCCCAAAACCGAATCAAAGACATCAAGAATTATCACGAGTTTAAGGAAACCGGATTCATGATTTTCGATCGAAAGAGTAGTACTCCGATCAATCTTGACGATGCACTGCCTGACAGTTTGATTTTCCACACACACTCACGCTTTTAGTTCTTGTAATCTAAAAAAACGAGAACAAGAACGGAGCACCACATGTACACGGAATTAATCGAATACAGGTACCTTCCTCGTCTTTGATCGACACCCCCAAAACCAAATCAAAGACATCAAGAATTATCACGAGTTTAAGGAAACCGGATTCATGATTTTCGATCGAAAGAGTAGTACTCCGATCAATCTTGACGATGCACTGCCTGACAGTTTGATTTTCCACACACACTCACGCTTTTAGTTCTTGTAATCTAAAAAAAACGAGAACAAGAACGGAGCACCACATGTACACGGAATTAATCGAATACAGGTACCTTCCTCGTCTTTGATCGACACCCCCAAAACCGAATCAAAGACATCAAGAATTATCACGAGTTTAAGGAAAACGGATTCATGATTTTCGATCGAAAGAGTAGTACTCCGATCAATCTTGACGATGCACTGCCTGACAGTTTGATTTTCCACACACACTCACGCTTTTAGTTCTTGTAATCTAAAAAAAATAAACGAGAACAAGAACGGAGCACCACATGTACACGGAATTAATCGAATACATGTACCTTCCTCGTCTTTGATCGACACCCCCAAAACCAAATCAAAGACATCAAGAATTATCACGAGTTTAAGGAAACCGGATTCATGATTTTCGATCGAAAGAGTAGTACTCCGATCAATCTTGACGATGCACTGCCTGACAGTTTGATTTTCCACACACACTCACGCTTTTAGTTCTTGTAATCTTAAAAAAAAAAACCGAGAACAAGAACGGAGCACCACATGTACACGGAATTAATCGAATACAGGTACCTTCCTCGTCTTTGATCGACACCTCCAAAACCGAATCAAAGACATCAAGAATTATCATGAGTTTAAGGAAACCGGATTCATGATTTTCGATCGAAAGAGTAGTACTCCGATCAATCTTGACGATGCACTGACAGAGAGTTTGATTTTCCACACACACTCACGCTTTTAGTTCTTGTAATCTAAAAAAAAAAAACGAGAACAAGAACGGAGCACCACATGTACACGGAATTAATCGAATATAGGTACCTTCCTCGTCTTTGATCGACACCCCAAAACCGAATCAAAGACATCAAGAATTATCACGAGTTTAAGGAAACCGGATTCATGATTTTCGATCGAAAGAGTAGTACTCCGATCAATCTTGACGATGCACTGCCTGACAGTTTGATTTTCCACACACACTCACGCTTTTAGTTCTTGTAATCTTAAAAAAAACGAGAACAAGAACGGAGCACCACATGTACACGGAATTAATCGAATACAGGTACCTTCCTCGTCTTTGATCGACACCCCAAAACCGAATCAAAGACATCAAGAATTATCACGAGTTTAAGGAAACCGGATTCATGATTTTTGATCGAAAGAGTAGTACTCCGATCAATCTTGACGATGCACTGCCTGACAGTTTGATTTTCCACACACACTCACGCTTTTAGTTCTTGTAATCTAAAAATATAAAAAAAAACGAGAACAAGAATAGAGCACCACATGTACACGGAATTAATCGAATACAGGTACCTTCCTCGTCTTTGATCGACACCCCCAAAACCGAATCAAAGACATCAAGAATTATCACGAGTTTAAGGAAAACGGATTCATGATTTTCGATCGAAAGAGTAGTACTCCGATCAATCTTGACGATGCACTGCCTGACAGTTTGATTTTCCACACACACTCACGCTTTTAGTTCTTGTAATCTTAAAAAAAAAAGCAGGAACAAGAACGGAGCACCACATGTACACGGAATTAATCGAATACAGGTACCTTCCTCGTCTTTGATCGACACCCCCAAAACGAATCAAAGACATCAAGAATTATCATAAGTTTAAGGAAACCGGATTCATGATTTTCGATCGAAAGAGTAGTACTCCGATCAATCTTGACGATGCACTGCCGGACAGTTTGATTTTCCACACACACTCACGCTTTTAGTTCTTGTAATAAAAAAAACGAGAACAAGAACGGAGCACCACATGTACACGGAATTAATCGAATACAAGTACCTTCCTCGTCTTTGATCGACACCCCAAAACCGAATCAAAGACATCAAGAATTATCACGAGTTTAAGGAAACCGGATTCATGATTTTCGATCGAAAGAGTAGTACTCCGATCAATCTTGACGATGCACTGCCTGACAGTTTGATTTTCCACACACACTCACGCTTTTAGTTCTTGTAATCTAAAAAAAAACGAGAACAAGAACGGAGCACCACATGTACACGGAATTAATCGAATACAGGTACCTTCCTCGTCTTTGATCGACGCCCCCAAAACCGAATCAAAGACATCAAGAATTATCACGAGTTTAAGGAAAACGGATTCATGATTTTCGATCGAAAGAGTAGTACTCCGATCAATCTTGACGATGCACTGCCTGACAGTTTGATTTTCCACACACACTCACGCTTTTAGTTCTTGTAATCTAAAAAAAAAAATAAACGAGAACAAGAACGGAGCACCACATGTTCACGGAATTAATCGAATACAGGTACCTTCCTCGTCTTTGATCGACACCCCCAAAACCAAATCAAAGACATCAAGAATTATCACGAGTTTAAGGAAACCGGATTCATGATTTTCGATCGAAAGAGTAGTACTCCGATCAATCTTGACGATGCACTGCCTGACAGTTTGATTTTCCACACACACTCATGCTTTTAGTTCTTGTAATCTTAAAAAAAACCGAGAACAAAAACGGAGCACCACAAGTACACGGAATTAATCGAATACAGGTACCTTCCTCGTCTTTGATCGACACCTCCGAAACCGAATCAAAGATATCAAGAATTATCATAAGTTTAAGGAAACCGGATTCATGATTTTTGATCGAAAGAGTAGTACTCCGATCAATCTTGACGATGCACTGCCTGACAGTTTGATTTTACACACATACTCACGCTTTTAGTTCTTGTAATCTAAAAATATAAAAAAAACCGAGAACAAAAACGGAGCCCCACATGTACACGGAATTAATCGAATACAGGTACCTTCCTCGTCTTTGATCGACACCTCCAAAACCGAATCAAAGACATCAAGAATTATCATAAGTTTAAGGAAACCGGATTCATGATTTTCGATCGAAAGAGTAGTACTCCGATCAATCTTGACGATGCACTGACTGACAGTTTGATTTTCCACACACACTCACGCTTTTAGTTCTTGTAATCTAAAAAAAACGAGAACAAGAACGGAGCACCACATGTACACGGAATTAATCGAATACTGGTACCTTCCTCGTCTTTGATCGACACCCCCAAAACCGAATCAAAGACATCAAGAATTATCACGAGTTTAAGGAAAACGGATTCATGATTTTCGATCGAAAGAGTAGTACTCCGATCAATCTTGACGATGCACTGCCTGACAGTTTGATTTTCCACACACACTCACGCTTTTAGTTCTTGTAATCTTAAAAAAAAAAACGAGAACAAGAACGGAGCACCACATGTACACGGAATTAATCGAATACAGGTACCTTCCTCGTCTTTGATCGACACCCCCAAAACCGAATCAAAGACATCAAGAATTATCACGAGTTTAAGGAAACCGGATTCATGATTTTCGATCGAAAGAGTAGTACTCCGATCAATCTTGACGATGCACTGCCGGACAGTTTGATTTTCCACACACACTCACGCTTTTAGTTCTTGTAATAAAAAAAAAACGAGAACAAGAACGGAGCACCACATGTACCCGGAATTAATCGAATACAAGTACCTTCCTCGTCTTTGATCGACACCCCAAAACCGAATCAAAGACATCAAGAATTATCATGAGTTTAAAGAAACCGGATTCATGATTTTTGATCGAAAGAGTAGTACTCCGATCAATCTTGACGATGCACTGCCTGACAGTTTGATTTTCCACACACACTCACGCTTTTAGTTCTTGTAATCTAAAAAAACGAGAACAAGAACGGAGCACCACATGTACACGGAATTAATCGAATACAGGTACCTTCCTCGTCTTTGATCGACACCCCCAAAACCAAATCAAAGACATAAAGAATTATCACGAGTTTATGGAAACCAGATTCATGATTTTCGATCTAAAGAGTAGTACTCCGACCAATCTTGAGGATGCACTGCCTGACAGTTTGATTTTCCACACACACTCACGCTTTTAGTTCTTGTAATCTAAAAAAAACGAGAACAAGAACGGAGCACCACATGTACACGGAATTAATCGAATACAGGTACCTCCCTCGTCTTTGATCGACACCCCCAAAACCGAATCAAAGACATCAAGAATTATCCCGAGTTTAAGGAAAACGGATTCATGATTTTCGATCGAAAAAGTAGTACTCCGATCAATCTTGACGATGCACTGCCTGACAGTTTGATTTTCCACACACACTCACGCTTTTAGTTCTTGTAATCTAAAAAAAATAAACGAGAACAAGAACGGAGCACCACATGTACACGGAATTAATCGAATACATGTACCTTCCTCGTCTTTGATCGACACCCCCAAAACCAAATCAAAGACATCAAGAATTATCACGAGTTTAAGGAAACCGGATTCATGATTTTCGATCGAAAGAGTAGTACTCCGATCAATCTTGACGATGCACTGCCTGACAGTTTGATTTTCCACACACACTCACGCTTTTAGTTCTTGTAATCTTAAAAAAAAAAACCGAGAACAAGAACGGAGCACCACATGTACACGGAATTAATCGAATACAGGTACCTTCCTCGTCTTTGATCGACACCCCAAAACCGAATCAAAGACATCAAGAATTATCATGAGTTTAAGGAAACCGGATTCATGATTTTCGATCGAAAGAGTAGTACTCCGATCAATCTTGACGATGCACTGACAGAGAGTTTGATTTTCCACACACACTCACGCTTTTAGTTCTTGTAATCTAAAAAAAAAAAACGAGAACAAGAACAGAGCACCACATGTACACGGAATTAATCGAATATAGGTACCTTCCTCGTCTTTGATCGACACCCCAAAACCGAATCAAAGACATCAAGAATTATCATGAGTTTAAGGAAACCGGATTCGTGATTTTCGATCGAAAGAGTAGTACTCCGATCAATCTTGACGATGCACTGCCTGACAGTTTGATTTTCCACACACACTCACGCTTTTAGTTCTTGTAATCTTAAAAAAAACGAGAACAAGAATAGAGCACCACAAGTACACGGAATTAATCGAATACAGGTACCTTCCTCGTCATTGATCGACACCCCGAAACCGAATCAAAGATATCAAGAATTATCATATGTTTAAGGATACCGGATTCATGATTTTTGATCGAAAGAGTAGTACTCCGATCAATCTTGACGATGCACTGCCTGACAGTTTGATTTTCCACACACACTCACGCTTTTAGTTCTTGTAATCTAAAAATATAAAAAAAAACAAGAACAAGAATAGAGCACCACATGTACACGGAATTAATCGAATGCAGGTACCTTCCTCGTCTTTGATCGACACCCCCAAAACCGAATCAAAGACATCAAGAATTATCACGAGTTTAAGGAAAACGGATTCATGATTTTCGATCGAAAGAGTAGTACTCCGATCAATCTTGACGATGCACTGCCTGACAGTTTGATTTTTCCACACACACTCACGCTTTTAGTTCTTGTAATCTTAAAAAAAAAAGCAGGAACAAGAACGGAGCACCATATGTACACGGAATTAATCGAATACAGGCACCTTCCTCGTCTTTGATCGACACCCCCAAAACGAATCAAAGAGATCAAGAATTATCATAAGTTTAAGGAAACCGGATTCATGATTTTCGATCGAAATAGTATTACTCCGATCAATCTTGACGATGCACTGCCGGACAGTTTGATTTTCCACACACACTCACGCTTTTAGTTCTTGTAATAAAAAAAACGAGAACATGAACGGAGCACCACATGTACACGGAATTAATCGAATACAGGAACCTTCCTCATCTTTGATCGACACCCCCAAAACTGACTCAAAGACATCGAGAATTATCACGAGTTTAAAGAAACCGGATTCGTGATTTTCGATCGAAAGAGTAGTACTCCGATCAATCTTGACGATGCACTGCCTGACAGTTTGATTTTCCACACACACTCACGCTTTTAGTTCTTGTAATCTTAAAAAAACGAGAACAAGAATAGAGCACCACAAGTACACGGAATTAATCGAATACAGGTACATTCCTCGTCATTGATCGACACCTCCGAAACCGAATCAAAGATATCAAGAATTATCATAAGTTTAAGGATACCGGATTCATGATTTTTGATCGAAAGAGTAGTACTCCGATCAATCTTGACGATGCACTGCTTGACAGTTTGATTTTCCACACACACTCACGCTTTTAGTTCTTGTAATCTAAAAATATAAAAAAAAAAACGAGAACAAGAATAGAGCACCACATGTACACGGAATTAATCGAATGCAGGTACCTTCCTCGTCTTTGATCGACACCCCCAAAACCGAATCAAAGACATCAAGAATTATCACGAGTTTAAGGAAAACGGATTCATGATTTTCGATCGAAAGAGTAGTACTGCGATCAATCTTGACGATGCACTGCCTGACAGTTTGATTTTTCACACACACTCACTCTTTTAGTTCTTGTAATCTTAAAAAAAAACCGAGAACAAGAACGGAGCACCACATGTACACGGAATTAATCGAATACAGGTACCTTCATCTTCTTTGATCGACACCCCCAAGAGTAGTACTCCGATCAATCTTGACGATGCACTGCCTGACAGTTTGATTTTCCACACACACTCACGCTTTTAGTTCTTGTAATCTAAAAAAAATAAACGAGAACAAGAACGGAGCACCACATGTTCACGAAATTAATCGAATACACGTACCTTCCTCGTCTTTGATCGAAACCCCCAAAACCAAATCAAAGACATCAAGAATTATCACGAGTTTAAGGAAACCGGATTCATGATTTTCGATCGAAAGAGTTGTACTCCGATCAATCTTGACGATGCACTGCCTGACAGTTTGATTTTCCACACACACTCACGCTTTTAGTTCTTGTAATCTAAAAAAAAAAACCGGGAACAAAAACGGAGGACCACATGTACACGGAATTAATCGAATACAGGTACCTTCCTCGTCTTTCATCGACACCTCCGAAACCGAATCAAAGATATCAAGAATTATCATAAGTTTAAGGAAACCGGATTCTTGATTTTCGATCGAAAGAGTAGTACTCCGATCAATCTTGACGATGCACTGCCTGACAGTTTGATTTTCCACACACACTCACGCTTTTAGTTCTTGTAATCTTAAAAAAAAACGTGAACAAGAACGGAGCACCACATGTACACGGAATTAATCGAATACAGGTACCTTCCTCGTCTTTGATCGACACCCCCAAAACCGAATCAAAGACATCAAGAATTATCACGAGTTTAAGGAAACCGGATTCATGATTTTCGATCGAAAGAGTAGTACTCCGATCAATCTTGACGATGCATTGCCTGACAGTTTGATTTTCCACACACACTCACGCTTTTAGTTCTTGTAATCTAAAAAAAACGAGAACAAGAACGGAGCACCACATGTACACGGAATTAATCGAATACATGTACCTTCCTCGTCTTTGATCGACACCCCCAAAACCAAATCAAAGACATCAAGAATTATCACGAGTTTAAGGAAACCGGATTCATGATTTTCGATCGAAAGAGTAGTACTCCGATCAATCTTGACGATGCACTGCCTGACAGTTTGATTTTCCACACACACTCATGCTTTTAGTTCTTGTAATCTAAAAAAAACGAGAACAAGAACAGAGCACCACATGTACACGAAATTAATCGAATACAGGAACCTTCCTCGTCTTTGATCGACACCCCCAAAACTGACTCAAAGACATCAAGAATTATCATGAGTTTAAAGAAACCGGATTCGTGATTTTTGATCGAAAGAGTAGTACTCCGATCAATCTTGACGATGCACTGCCTGACAGTTTGATTTTCCACACACACTCACGCTTTTAGTTCTTGTAATCTAAAAAAAATAAACGAGAACAAGAACGGAGAACCATATGTTCACGGAATTAATCGAATACAGGTACCTTCCTCGTCTTTGATCGACACCCCCAAAACCAAATCAAAGACATCAAGAATTATCACGAGTTTAAGGAAACCGGATTCATGATTTTCGATCGAAAGAGTAGTACTCCGATCAATCTTGACGATGAACTGCTTGACAATGTTATTTTCCACACACACGCACGCTTTTAGTTCTTGTAATCTTAAAAAAAAACGTGAACATGAACGGAGCACCACATGTACACAGAATTAACCGAATACAGGTACCTTCCTCGTCTTTGATCGACACCCGCAAAACCAAATCAAAGACATCAAGAATTATCACGAGTTTAAGGAAACCGGATTCATGATTTTCGATCGAAAGAGTAGTACTTCTTTCAATCTTGACGGTGCACTGCCTGACAGTTTAATTTTCCACACACATTCACGCTTTTAGTTCTTGTAATCTTAAATTAAAAAAAAAACGTGAACAAGAACGGAGCACCACATGTACACGGAATTAATCGAATGCAGGTACCTTAGTCGTCTTTGATCGACACCCCCAAAACCAAATCAAAGACATCAAGAATTATCACGAGTTTAAGGAAACCGGATTCATGATTTTCGATTGAAAGAGTAGTACTCCGATCAATCTTGACGATGCACTGCCTGACAGTTTGATTTTCCACACACACTCACGCTTTTAGTTCTTGTAATCTAAAAAAAAAAAAACGAGAACAAGAACGGAGCACCACATGTTCATGGAATTAATCGAATACACGTACCTTCCTCGTCTTTGATCGAAACCCCCAAAACCAAATCAAAGACATCAACAATTATCACGAGTTTAAGGAAACCGGATTCATGATTTTCGATCGAAAGAGTTGTACTCCGATCAATCTTGACGATGCACTGCCTGACAGTTTGATTTTCCACACACACTCACGCTTTTAGTTCTTGTAATCTTTAAAAAAAACCGAGAACAAAAACGGAGGACCACATGTACACGGAATTAATCGAATACAGGTACCTTCCTCGTCTTTGATCGACACCTCCGAAACCGAATCAAAGATATCAAGAATTATCATAAGTTTAAGGAAACCGGATTCTTGATTTTCGATCGAAAGAGTAGTACTCCGATCAAACTTGACGATGCACTGCCTGACAGTTTGATTTTCCACACACACTCACGCTTTTAGTTCTTGTAATCTTAAAAAAAAACGTGAACAAGAACGGAGCACCACATGTACACGGAATTAATCGAATACAGGTACCTTCCTCGTCTTTGATCGACACCCCCAAAACCGAATCAAAGACATCAAGAATTAACAAGAGTTTAAGGAAACCGGATTCGTGATTTTCGATCGAAAGAGTAGTACTCCTTTTAATCTTGACGATGCACTGCCTGACAGTTTGTTTTTCCACACACACTCATGCTTTTAGTTCTTGTAATAAAAAAAAAACGAGAACAAAAACGGAGCACCACATGTACACGCAATTAATCGAATACACGTACCTTCCTCGTGTTTGATCGACAACCCCAAAACCAAATCAAAGACATCAAGAATTATCACGAGTTTAAGGAAACCGGATTCATGATTTTCGATCGAAAGAGTAGTACTCCGATCAATCTTGACGTTGCACTGCCTGACAGTTTGATTTTCCACACACACTCATGCTTTTAGTTCTTGTAATCTAAAAAAAACGAGAACAAGAACAGAGCACCACATGTACACGGAATTAATCGAATACAGGAACCTTCCTCGTCTTAGATCGACACCCCCAAAACTGACTCAAAGACATTAAGAATTATCATGAGTTTAAAGAAACCGGATTCGTGATTTTTGATCGAAAGAGTAGTACTCCGATCAATCTTGACGATGCACTGCCTGACAGTTTGATTTTCCACACACACTCACGCTTTTAGTTCTTGTAATCTAAAAAAAATAAACGAGAACAAGAACGGAGCACCATATGTTCATGGAATTAATCGAATACAGGTACCTTCCTCGTCTTTGATCGACACCCCCAAAACCAAATCAAAGACATCAAGAATTATCACGAGTTTAAGGAAACCGGATTCATGATTTTCGATCGAAAGAGTAGTACTCCGATCAATCTTGACGATGAACTGCTTGACAATGTTATTTTCCACACACACGCACGCTTTTAGTTCTTGTAATCTTAAAAAAAACGTGAACATGAACGGAGCACCACATGTACACGGAATTAATCGAATACAGGTACCTTCCTCGTCTTTGATCGACACCCGCAAAACCAAATCAAAGACATCAAGAATTATCACGAGTTTAAGGAAACCGGATTCATGATTTTCGATCGAAAGAGTAGTACTCCTTTCAATCTTGACGGTGCACTGCCTGACAGTTTGATTTTCCACACACATTCACGCTTTTAGTTCTTGTAATCTTAAATTAAAAAAAAACGTGAACAAGAACGGAGCACCACATGTACACGGAATTAATCGAATGCAGGTACCTTCGTCGTCTTTGATCGACACCCCAAAAACCAAATCAAAGACATCAAGAATTATCACGAGTTTAAGGAAACCGGATTCATGATTTTCGATCGAAAGAGTTGTACTCCGATCAATCTTGACGATGCACTGCCTGACAGTTTGATTTTCCACACACACTCACGCTTTTAGTTCTTGTAATCTTAAAAAAAAAAACCGAGAACAAAAACGGAGGACCACATGTACACGGAATTAATCGAATACAGGTACCTTCCTCGTCTTTGATCGACAACCCCAAAACCAAATCAAAGACATCAAGAATTATCACGAGTTTAAGGAAACCGGATTCATGATTTTCGATCGAAAGAGTAGTACTCCGATCAATCTTGACGATGCATCGCCCGACAGTTTGATTTTCCACACACACTCACGCTTTTAGTTCTTGTAATCTTAAAAAACGAGAACAAGAACGGAGCACCACATGTACACGGAATTAATCGAATACAGGTACCTTCCTCGTCTTTGATCGACACCACCAAAACCAAATCAAAGACATCAAGAATTATCATGAGTTTAAGGAAACCGGATTCATGATTTTCGATGGAAAGAGTAGTACTCCGATCAATCTTGACGATGCACTGCCTGACAGTTTGATTTTCCACACACACTCACTCTTTTAGTTCTTGTAATCTAAAAAAAATTAAACGAGAACAAGAACGGAGTACCACATGTTCACGGAATTAATCGAATACACGTACCTTCCTCGTCTTTGATCGAAACCCCCAAAACCAAATCAAAGACATCAAGAATTATCACGAGTTTAAGGAAACCGGATTCATGATTTTCGATCGAAAGAGTAGTACTCCGATCAATCTTGACGATGCACTGCCTGACATTTTGATTTTCCACACACACTCACGCTTTTAGTTCTTGTAATCTAAAAAACGAGAACAAGAACGGAGCACCACATGTACACGGAATTAATCGAATACAGTACCTTCCTCGCCTTTGATCGACACCCCCAAAAACCAAATCAAAGACATCAAGAATTATCACGAGTTTAAGGAAACCGGATTCATGATTTTCGATCGAAAGAGTAGTACTCGATCAATCTTGACGATGCGCCTGCTTTGATTTTCCACACACACTCACGCTTTTAGTTCTTGTAATCTAAAAAATAAACGAGAACAAGAACGGAGCACCACATGTACACGGAATTAATCGAATACAGTACCTTCCTCGCTCTTTGATCGACACCCCAAAACCGAATCAAAGACATCAAGAATTATCATGAGTTTAAGGAAAACGGATTCTTGATTTTCGATCGAAAGAGTAGTACTCCGATCAATCTTGACGATGCACTGCTTGACAGTTTGATTTTCCACACACACTCACGCTTTTAGTTCTTGTAATCTAAAAAAAGAAATATATGAACAAGAACGGAGCACCACATGTACACGGAATTAATCGAATACAGGTACCTTCCTCGTCTTTGATCGACACCTCCAAAACCAAATCAAAGACATCAAGAATTATCACGAGTTTAAGGAAACCGGATTCATGATTTTCGATCGAAAGAGTAGTACTCCTTTCCATCTTGACGGTGCACTGTCTGACAGTTTGATTTTCCAAACACATTCACTCTTTTAGTTCTTGTAATCTTAAATTAAAAAAACGTGAACAAGAACGGAGCACCACATGTACACGGAATTAATCGAATACAGGTACCTTCCTCGTCTTTGATCGACACCCCCAAAACCAAATCAAAGACATCAAGAATTATCACGAGTTTAAGGAAACCGGATTCATGATTTTCGATCGAAAGAGTAGTACTCCGATCAATCTTGACGATGCACTGCCTGACAGTTTGATTTTCCACACACACTCACGCTTTTAGTTCTTGTAATCTAAAAAAAAAACGAGAACAAGAACGGAGCACCACATGTACACGGAATTAATCGAATACACGTACCTTCCTCGTCTTTGATCGACAACCCCAAAACCAAATCAAAGACATCAAG
Organism: Gentiana dahurica var. dahurica; assembly: GCA_024500145.1. Taxonomy (NCBI): domain Eukaryota; kingdom Viridiplantae; phylum Streptophyta; class Magnoliopsida; order Gentianales; family Gentianaceae; genus Gentiana; species Gentiana dahurica. Next base: position 45,488,745 of record CM044907.1, read on the forward strand.
AATTATCACGAGTTTAAGGAAACCGGATTCATGATTTTCGATCGAAAGAGTAGTACTCCGATCAATCTTGACGATACCTTTGCACTGACTTTGATTTTCCACACACACTCACGCTTTTAGTTCTTGTAATCTAAAAAACCGAGAACAAGAACGGAGCACCACATGTACACGGAATTAATCGAATACAGTACCTTCCTCGTCTTTGATCGACACCTCCAAAACCAAATCAAAGACATCAAGAATTATCATGAGTTTAAGGAAACCGGATTCATGATTTTCGATCGAAAGAGTAGTACTCCGATCAATCTTGACGATGCACCGCTCGACAGTTTGATTTTCCACACACACTCACGCTTTTAGTTCTTGTAATCTTAAAAAACGAGAACAAGAACGGAGCACCACATGTACACGGAATTAATCGAATACAGGTACCTTCCTCGCCTTTGATCGACACCCCAAAACCAAATCAAAGACATCAAGAATTATCACGAGTTTAAGGAAACCGGATTCGTGATTTTCGATCGAAAGAGTAGTACTCCTATCAATCTTGTCGATGCACTGCCTGACAGTTTGATTTTCCACACACACTCATGCTTTTAGTTCTTGTAATCTAAAAAAAACGATAACAAGAACGGAGCACCACATGTACACGGAATTAATCGAATACAGGTACCTCCCTCGTCTTTGATCGACACCCTAAAAACTGAATCAAAGACATCAAGAATTATCACGAGTTTAAGGAAACCGGATTCGTGATTTTCGATCGAAAGAGTAGTACTCCGATCAATCTTGACGATGCCTTTGCACGCGGTTTGATTTTCCACACACACTCACGCTTTTAGTTCTTGTAATCTAAAAAAAACGAGAACAAGAACGGAGCACCACATGTACACGGAATTAATCGAATACGTGTACCTTCCTCGTCTTTGATCGACACCCCAAAAATCAAAGACATCAAGAATTATCATGAGTTTAAGGAAACCGGATTCATGATTTTCGATCGAAAGAGTAGTACTCCGATCAATCTTGACGATGCACGCTTCGCTTTGATTTTCCACACACACTCACGCTTTTAGTTCTTGTAATCTAAAAAAATAAACGAGAACAAGAACGGAGCACCACATGTACACGGAATTAATCGAATACAGTACCTTCCTCGCCTTTGATCGACACCCCCAAAACCAAATCAAAGACATCAAGAATTATCACGAGTTTAAGGAAACCGGATTCATGATTTTCGATCGAAAGAGTAGTACTCCGATCAATCTTGACGATGCACTGCTTGACAATGTTATTTTCCACACACACTCACGCTTTTAGTTCTTGTAATCTTAAAAAAAAACGTGAACATGAACGGAGCACCACATGTACACGGAATTAATCGAATACAGGTACCTTCCTCGTCTTTGATCGACACCCCCAAAACCAAATCAAAGACATCAAGAATTATCACGAGTTTAAGGAAACCGGATTCATGATTTTCGATCGAAAGAGTAGTACTCCTTTCAATCTTGACGGTGCACTGTCTGGCAGTTTGATTTTCCACACACATTCACGCTTTTAGTTCTTGTAATCTTAAATTAAAAAAAAATGTGAACAAGAACGGAGCACCACATGTACACGGAATTAATCTAATACGGGTACCTTCCTCGTCTTTGATCGACACCCCCAAAACCAAATCAAAGACATCAAGAATTATCACGAGTTTAAGGAAACCGGATTCATGATTTTCGATCGAAAGAGTAGTACTCCGATCAATCTTGACGATGCACTGCCTGACAGTTTGATTTTCCACACACACTCACGCTTTTAGTTCTTGTAATCTAAAAAAAAAACGAGAACAAGAACGGAGCACCACATGTTCATGGAATTAATCGAATACACGTACCTTCCTCGTCTTTGATCGAAACCCCAAAAACCAAATCAAAGACATCAAGAATTATCACGAGTTTAAGGAAACCGGATTCATGATTTTCGATCGAAAGAGTTGTACTCCGATCAATCTTGACGATGCACTGCCTGACAGTTTGATTTTCCACACACACTCACGCTTTTAGTTCTTGTAATCTTAAAAAAAAACCGAGAACAAAAACGGAGGACCACATGTACACGGAATTAATCGAATACAGGTACCTTCCTCGTCTTTGATCGACACCTCCGAAACCGAATCAAAGATATCAAGAATTATCATAAGTTTAAGGAAACCGGATTCTTGATTTTCGATCGAAAGAGTAGTACTCCGATCAAACTTGACGATGCACTGCCTGACAGTTTGATTTTCCACACACACTCACGCTTTTAGTTCTTGTAATCTTAAAAAAAAACGTGAACAAGAACGGAGCACCACATGTACACGGAATTAATCGAATACAGGTACCTTCCTCGTCTTTGATCGACACCCCCAAAACCGAATCAAAGACATCAAGAATTAACAAGAGTTTAAGGAAACCGGATTCGTGATTTTCGATCGAAAGAGTAGTACTCCTTTTAATCTTGACGATGCACTGCCTGACAGTTTGTTTTTCCACACACACTCATGCTTTTAGTTCTTGTAATCAAAAAAAAAACGAGAACAAAAACGGAGCACCACATGTACACGCAATTAATCGAATACATGTACCTTCCTCGTCTTTGATCGACAACCCCAAAACCAAATCAAAGACATCAAGAATTATCACGAGTTTAAGGAAACCGGATTCATGATTTTTGATCGAAAGAGTAGTACTCCGATCAATCTTGACGATGCACTCCCTGACAGTTTGATTTTCCACACACACTCATGCTTTTAGTTCTTGTAATCTAAAAAAAAACGAGCACAAGAACAGAGCACCACATGTACACGGAATTAATCGATTACAGGTACATCCCTCGTCTTTGATCGACACCCCAAAAACTGAATCTAAGACATCAAGAATTATCACGAGTTTAAGGAAACCGGATTCGTGATTTTTCGATCGAAAGTGTTGTACTCCGATCAATCTTGACGATGCACTGCCTGACAGTTTGATTTTCCACACACACTCACGCTTTTAGTTCTTGTAATCTTAAAAAAAACGAGAACAAGAACGGAGCACCACATGTACACGGAATTAATCGAATACAGGAACCTTCCTCGTCTTTGGTCGACACCCCCAAAACTGACTCAAAGACATTAAGAATTATCATGAGTTTAAAGAAACCGGATTCGTGATTTTTGATCGAAAGAGTAGTACTCCGATCAATCTTGACGATGCACTGCCTGACAGTTTGATTTTCCACACACACTCACGCTTTTAGTTCTAGTAATCTAAAAAAAACAAGAACAAGAACGTAGCACCACAGGTGTTAAGGCCATATTTATATGATTATTAAGGGTGTATTTCATTATTATTTTCTCCACATTTGCGTAATTTACATGAGAATTAAGGGTTTAAGTGTAATTATTTAATAAAGATGATTTTAAGAGGGTTGTATGCAAAATAGATGATTTTAAGTGTTAATTTAATGGAATTATTATTATTTGGATTTTATTACATTTTTGCATTGTTTATTTATCATGTAGGAGTTAATTTTCGAATGCTATAATGAGGATAAATAAAGCTCAAGTCGAATTATAAGAGATAGAGTTGGAATTGGCTCAAAGAAATTGGATAAAGATGATGAAATCCGACCCTCAGCATCTTGGACGAGCGTTCGTGCAGCGTCCATTCCAGACGGGCGTTTGATAAAGTGGACGAGCGTCCGAATTGTATTTTACATTCAGAGAGTTCAGACGGAGGATGAACGAGCGTTTACTCAGCGTCAGCATTCTGGGCGGGCGTCCACAAGACCAGACGAGCGTCCGTTGCCGACTTAACCCTAACCGACTTAGATCTCTATAAATAAAGCGGCAGCCCCAACCCTAATTCATATACCACATAATTGAGATCGAAAATTCACCAAAAAGCTGCGGCCAGAGAACCCTAATTTCACAGAGATGCAAATCTCCCAACCAACAATCATATCCAACATGATTGTTGGCTAGAAACCTTGCAGTGAGTCGACGGAGGAAGCCCATCATCAACACAACCAACTAGAGAGTTCGATGCTTTATGTTAGTGAGTTTAATTTATAGTTTTTCATCACTTTGGATGCTGTTTTGTATTGATCATGTTTTGTTGGAATTAACGATTTGATGAAACGATTTATCTATATCTATATGCTTGGATCTATGTATGAAAATATATTGGTTTAAGTTTTATTTCGTTCAAGTGATGCAATTATTCGTGTTTTAAGAGATTATGCATGAGTAGTTGAGTGAGAGTTTGGAAACAATCTCGTGATTTCGTGTTGATTGCATGTTTAGTTTATTTGAAAAGATAAACGAAACCCTAGAATTTTATTGAAGATATTTAATTGAATTCGTGAATAAATCACTACTAAAAACTATGTCTTTTTAGATCACCATCTAGTTGGGATTGTTGGTTGATAGGTGAAATCCAGTCGCCTTGCTGTGTTTTCCTTTATTGTTTATTAATCGAATCATTAGTTTAATCTTTAGATTAAGTTTAGTTTAAGTTTTAGTTTTATAAACCCTAGTTTCCTGCTGTTTTTCTGCATATTTTCTGTTCCAGTTCGTAGTTGGACGCTCGTCCGCAATAGCAGACGCCCGTCCGTTAGGCTTAGTTTTCAGACGCTCGTTCACTTTAGTGAACGCTCGTCTGGCTTTCTGTTTTCTTATTTTCTGTTTGTTTTTATTTCCTGTTTTAGTTTTAGTTGATAGTTTTAGGTTTTAGTTAGTTTTAGCCTTAGTTTAGTAGTTTAGTTTATAATTGTGACATAATCGATAGAATAATTGTTCTTTGAATCCGATAAACATTCCACTCCCTTAGGACGATCCGTAAACATCCTATACTACGATCCTTATACTTGGGGTGTTTCGGTTTATAAATTTAAAACACGTTTTTACCGAACAAGTTTTTGGCGCCGTTGCCGGGGAGTCGGTAACGGTTGTCGGATTCTTCATAGGATAATTTTCTGAGTCAAAAAGGGATCGTTTTTAGCACGCAGTAGTATTTTGGCCATAACTTTCGGCTCGAGTGTCCGTTTGGAACGCAGGACCCCAATTCGGAAGGCTCGTTCCGACGCCGACGACGTGGTGAACAGCCGTAGGCCGTTCAGTGCGTTTTCGAGGTCAAAATCCACTGTTTTCCCTTCCTTTTTGGCCCTAGAAGATTTCAACACGTTTCTTTTCCGTCTTAGTGTTTTTCTTGTTTTTAAACTTTTCGTAGGTAGGTTTCTTTTCTAGTTTCGTTTAATTTTAGGATTACATTTATTACTGTTTTATTTTATTTGATTTTCTTTCAATTATTTTCCTTATTTCTTTTATATATAGCTTAGATCTGTTTCCGTAATTTTAGATTTGTTTGATTTTATTTCCATAAGTCTTTTCTGTTTTTATTTTTATCTCGTTTTCAATTTTTGGTAATCTTAGTTTTTAGGTTTTCGTTTCTGAACGAGCGTTCAACAACTTGAACGCCCGTCCACTTCAATTCTGTCCTCTGAACGAACGTTCATTCAACTGAACGAACGTTCAGTTCTGAACGAACGTCCATTCATACTGGACGCCAGTTCAGTCTCTCAAATCATCACTTCTTTTCTATTTTCTTTTCTTCCTCTAAACCATCTAATCTTTTCTAAACCTGTTCTAATCAACCCTAAGGTTGATTTCTTCCTTTTCCTTTCTTCTGGTTTATGCAAACGAGAAGTAAGAAGGGACTTCTGATCTTTGATCCTGAGCCTGAACGATCTATCCTTAAGAGAAGGCTTCTCCCTGATTTGGACAAAATGGCGGATCAAGATCCACCAATTCCAAATCCTGACCCCCAAGCTCAGTTAAATTTACTCCTTCAACAGATGCAAGCTCTGCAGCAACAACAGAATCAGCAAGCTGGCATAAATCAACAACTTCAACAATTTAGACAAAACCAGCTTAATCAACTAAACCAGGACCCCTACACTCCATATCTAAACCAAGATTTTCTCGAAGGGCATAGACCTATTCGTCCTCCCGACATGGGAGGAGCGAACTTTGATCTAAAGAACGGAGTTGTTGCACTGGTTCAGAATAGCTCTTTCCATGGTACTGCTCAAGAAGATCCACACGACTTCTTATCCACATTTGTACAAATCTGTGAAGCAGGCCATTATCCTGGTGTTGATTCTGAGATCGTAAAGTTAAAGCTATTTCCTTTTGCCTTGAAAGGTGAAGCAAGTCGGTGGTTTAAATCGTTAGCACATCATTCCCTCCATACATGGAATGATGTCAAAAGAGCCTTCGCTCTTAAGTGGGTTTCACCAGGCAAGATTATGGAGATGAAACGGGAAATAGCTACGTTTGAGCAGTTGGAGGATGAAACTGTTGGCAAAGCTTGGGAAAGATTGAATCTTTTGATGAGAAAGTGCCCCAATCACGGATATGATAGACATGAGTTGTTGGAACTATTCTACAGAGGAGTCTCTCAACCTAATAGAGACTATCTTGACTCCACAGCTCATGGATCCTTCTTAGGGGGAGGTGATGAGACTGCCTACAGAGTGGCTGAGACCATCGCCAAGAACAATATGTGGTCGACTCCTAAGAAGACCAATATTGCTAAGAAAGAAGGTACTGCAAGCAATCCTGATACACAATTGTTAGTTGCTCAAATGGAATTGATAAGCAAGCAGTTGGCCAATCTTCAGATGCAGCCTTCTGATTCAAATTATCTTGAACCACAGGCAGGGACTGAGATGACGGAAGAAGTGAACTTAATGGATAATCAAAACCAACCCTTCCGAAACTTCAATCAAAGCCAGAATTACTCAGGGTTCAAAGACAAAACTTCAATCAAGCCAAGCTACCACCTGGCCCTTCAAATTCAAATTCTTTCAACTCGAACTATCAAAGGCCAGTTCAGAACTCCCAAAGGCCCCAAGGTGGCTGGAATCAAACTCAGAACAATAATCATACCACCTCATGTGTCCCTCAACACAAATTCGATGAGCTGGTAGACATGGTGAAGACTTTGTCTACTAGTGTTAAAGCAATTGAGAGACAAGTTGGTCAGATGGCAGACCAGCAAGCAAGTAGACCTCACGGTAAACTTCCGAGTTATACCGAGAGAAATCCTAAAGCTGATGTGAATGTTTGCACTGCCATTACACCACAATGGGAGTATGGGCAAGAAGAGGAGTTGAACGAAGTAACTTTGAGAAGTGGTAAGAAGGCTGGACCCGGCAAGGTGTCGGGAAACGAGTAGCCCCTCCTGACGCCATGAGTTCAGGAGGGGGAAATCAGAAATCACATGCCGAAGAAAGCAATGATGAGGAGGAGCTTAGTGACAATTCTTCGGAGGATGAAAATAATTCTGATGAGGAAAGGAAGGAAAGTCAAGGGGCAATACCCCTGACTAAGAAAAAGGAAGAGAAGTTTGTGAGATGGAAGGATAAGGAGGACGAGGCGATAAAGAATCAAGCTACGAAGAATGATAAAGCCCTTCCTTATCCACCAAAAAGGAAAGAGAAAGCCCTCACTAACGACAAGCAGTATGCTGGAGTGAGGAGGATACTTAGGGACACTAAAGTGAGTATGCCCTTAGCTGAGGTATTGTCTGAAATGCCTAAATGTACTAAGTATCTTAAAGAATTCTGTGGGAGCAAGAGAAAGCTTCAGGGAATGGCTGAAGAAGTGTTTCGAGAAGACTGTGCAATGGTTTCACAAAAAGTCGCTGTTAAGCGAGGTGACCCTGGCAGACCTTCAATATCTTGCGAGATTGAAGGCCATTTGTTCGAAAATGTCTTATGCGACTCAGGGGCCTCCATTAATGTGATGCCATTAAACGTATGCAAAAAGCTCGGACTAGACAAAAGAATGCGAGAACGCCCCATTTCTCTTCGGATGGTAGACAAATCTAGTCGTACTGCAGCCGGTTGTGTAGCTAATGTTCTCCTTCAAATTGAACATTTAGTCTTCCCCACCGACTGGGTTATTCTAGACTATCCACCTGATAAGGAGATGCCTCTAATTCTAGGCCGAACCTTTTTAGACACTTCTAACGCTCTCATCGACTTCTGCAAAGGACAGATTACTCTTAGAGTCGGTGACACATCCGTCACCTTCACACGAGGGACACATCCTGAAAGAGCCGTAATTGATGAAATATCGTTTGTCGAAGCCATATATGAGGACGGAGGAGATGCCTATTACGAAGATGCAATGGAGCTTACAGAGATAGGTGTTTTTGAAGTCATGGACATTGAGGATCCGGCTGACTGCGGACCATCTTCTAATTCATTTCAAGCCGTAGGCATTGACGAGTCATCTTCACTCGCTCATACTGAGCCTGTTATTGAGTTAGAAGCATGGAGATACCCAGCAACAAACGATGATTTCAAAGAACTGAGTCAGGAAGACTTCATCCCTGGTGAAGAAGAAGCTCTGATGGGTAGTTGGGACGAGGTAGAGTTTTGGAGAGAAGCTACTCATTGGGAAGTAGATGATTGGGAGGAGTTAGCAGAAGAGCTAAAAGACGAAGAGTTAAGAAAAATGATCGATCACAAGAAAAAGGAAGCAAGTGTTGACCGGAGGATTCCGATGGATGATTTGATCCAATACCTTTCTGGGGTTGAGCCTCGGGAAGATGAGGTGTTCTACTGTCAACCACTTCAAGCTCATAGGGAGAAAGGTGGCCCGTTAAAGTCTAGTATTGAGCAACCACCTACTGATTTAGAGCTTAAACCGCTTCCAAAACACCTTAAGTATATCTTCCTTAAGGATGGAGATAAATTGCCTTTGATCATTTCTTCGAAACTCAACCCTGAGCAAGAAGCACAGCTGATAGAAGTGCTTAAGAAAAATATCCTCGCGTTCGGTTGGCAAGTGGGTGATATCCGAGGGATCAGCCCAGACATATGCATGCATAAAATCCGAACGGAGGAGGGAGCTAAAAAGGTTAGACAACCTCAGCGAAGGCTGAATCCGCATATGCAGGAGGTTGTCAAGAAGGAGGTTATAAAGTGGCTTGACATGGGAATCATCTATGCAATCGCCGACAGTGAATGGGTCAGCCCTACTCAAGTTGTGCCAAAGAAGGGCGGGATCACAGTCGAAAAGAATGAAAAAGGGGAGGAAGTTGCCTTGCGTCTCGTGACTGGCTACAGAGTCTGTATTGACTATCGTAGACTGAATGAAGTCACTGCAAAAGATCACTTCCCCTTACCCTTCATTGACCAACTAATTGAAAGACTGAGTGGTCACAAGTATTATTGTTTTCTCGATGGATATTCTGGTTACTTCCAGATAGCCATCGACCCCAATGACCAAGAAAAGACAACGTTTACGTGTCCATCTGGTACTTTTGCTTTTCGTAGAATGCCATTTGGTCTATGCAATGCACCCGCGACTTTTCAACGGTGTATGTTGGCCATTTTTGATGGACTTGTTGAGAAATGCATGGAGGTCTTCATGGATGACTTCTCAGTCTACGGCGATAGTTTTGATGAAATTTTAGAGAACCTAGATATGGTACTCCAACGTTGTGTTGAGAAAAATCTGGTGCTTAACTGGGAAAAATGCCATTTTCTAGTAGGCGAAGGAATCGTTTTGGGACATAAGGTGTCCAATGCTGGTATTCAAGTTGATAAGGCTAAGGTTGAAGCCATTGAAAAGATGACGTACCCTAAGACAGTGAAAGAGGTACGAGGTTTTCTAGGACATGTTGGCTTCTACCGGCGTTTCATTAGAGACTTTTCTACGATTGCCAAGCCTTTATCAAATCTCTTGAAAGAAGATGTAGATTTCTTGTTCGATGCGAAGTGCAAAGAAGCTTTCAATTGTCTGAAAGATAAGCTTATCAGTGCCCCTATTTTAGTTGCACCTGACTGGACCAAGCCTTTCGAGTTGATGTGCGATGCCTCTAATTACGCCGTAGGCGCAGTTTTAGGTCAAAGAGTTGATAAAAGGTTCAGGCCCATCTATTATGCGAGTCGTACCTTGAACCCGGCTCAATGCAATTATACCACAACTGAGAAGGAATTCTTAGCTGTTGTTTTTGCCATTGACAAGTTTAGAAGTTATCTTCTAGGGTCTCAAGTGATTGTATGGACAGATCACGCAGCTTTACGCTACCTTATGGATAAAGCAGATGCCAAACCAAGGTTACTTAGATGGATTTTAATTCTACAAGAGTTTGACCTTGTGATTAAAGATAAGAAAGGTAGTGAGAATATTGTGGTGATCATTTATCTCGCTTAGTAAATGAGGGTGCAGAAAATCACAATGATATAGGCATTGATTTTCCGACTGAGCAATTGATGAAGCTTGAAACGGTTAGGCCGTGGTATGCTGACTACGTCAACTATTTAGCGAGTGGTCATTTAGAGGACATGACGTATCAGGAGAAGAAAAAGTTCTTTTCTGATCTTAAATATCTCGTATGGGAAGATCCTTATTTGTTCAGAGTCTGTAAAGATGGGTTGCTTCGAAGGTGTGTTCCTGAGCATGATCAGTGGGATATTCTAGAACAATGCCATAGCGGTCCTACCGGAGGTCACTATGGAACACCAAAGACGGTTGCAAAGATTCTTCAAGCTGGATTCTACTGGCCGACTCTGTTTAAAGATGCGAAGCCTTTTGTAAAGGTTGTGATAGGTGCCAGAGAACAGGAAGGCAGAGTAGTAGGATGGAAATGCCACTTAAGCCCATTCTTGAATGCGAAGTTTTCGATGTTTGGGGCATAGATTTTATGGGACCCTTTCCATCCTCTTGTGGTAATAAGTATATCCTCGTCTGTGTGGATTATGTTTCCAAGTGGGTTGAGGCCATAGCTACTCAAACTAATGATCACAAGGTTGTGAAGAAATTCTTGCAAAAAAATATCTTTACTAGATTCGGCTGTCCGAGAGCACTCATTAGTGATGAAGGTACTCACTTTTGCAATGCGCCGCTTGACAAGATCCTTGAGAAGTATGGTGTCAAACATAAGATTGGTACACCATATCATCCTCAAACCAGTGGCCAAGTCGAGGTAAGCAACCAGAGCTTGAAAAGAATTTTAGAGAAGACCGTGAACAATAATCGATCTAATTGGAGTCTTAAGTTGGATGACGCGTTGTGGGCTTATCGTACTGCATTCAAGACCCCGATGGGCACGTCACCCTTCCAAATGGTCTATGGCAAAGCTTGTCATTTACCTGTCGAACTTGAGCACAGAGCTTTCTGGGCAATTAAATTCTTAAATTTTGATAGCCAACTCTGTGGGGAGAAAAGGTTGTTACAGTTGAACGAGCTCGACGAATTCAGACTCCGTGCATACGAGAATGCTAAGCTCAGCAAGGAGAGAACGAAGATACTCCATGACGCTAAGATCAAAGACCGAGAATTCAAAGTTGGTGACATGGCTTTACTCTATAATACTAGACTTCATTTGTTTCCTGGTAAGCTTAAGTCTAGATGGTCTGGTCCCTTTGAGATTCTCGAAGTTAATCCTAGTGGAGTAATTACTTTGAACGGGTATGGTAATCAAGCTTTTAAAGTGAATGGCCATCGACTTAAGAAATATTTTGGGCAACCAAAGGAAAAGCCTGAGATTCTTTATTTCCAAGGAAGAGATGAGAGTACAGATGTCCTGATTTGTGAAGAGATTCCATCTTATTTCTTTGAGTCAGATGATGATGACGTTCCTATATCCACCCGTAAGGTACCTTTTGTTGAGACTTCTGATCAGACCACTATGTCTATGCCTGTCGTGCGCAAGAACAAGAAGAAGAGAGTCAGTGTCGTTTGGAGAGAAAAGTTTAATGATCTTATAGCACACTTGACTTGTTGTTGTGGTGAAAATCATTTCCGCCCCAGTGCTCCTGATTCGGATACTGAGGTGGCGGTAGTCAAACCAAAGTGGCCCGATCCGGGTTGATCTTTTGAACTTTGTGTCAAGCTATTGACATTAAAAGAGCGCTCCTAGGAGGCAACCTAGTTTTCTTTGTTTGTTTTCTTAGGTTGTTTTGTTTTATTGTGTTAGAAATAATACTTTAGTTGATTTTGTGTTGACGGTTATTCCTCTTACGTTCATTGTAAGTGTTTTGTGTTATGTGTTGCTCATATACCCCGTGTGCCCCGAGATTATATGGTATGTCGAGTGTTGCAGATACTTTTGAGCAGGTTCACAAGCTTTTATGTCCAGTGTTGTCTATTCGAGTTGTTGCGGTATGTTCATGCTCCGGCCTGACCTCTGCCAACTTTCATCCGACAACCACCGTTGAAACCAGCTAAGTTTTCTTTTCTTTTACATTTGCACATTCTGAGGACATAATGTGATTTAAGTGTGGGGGGGTGTTTGGGTATGTTTTTATGCTATATCCTTTGAATTATTATTGAAAGTTAAATTTCTGCGAAATTTTAAATTTTTTGTGAGTCTCGAGCATATAATCGGAACTAGATGCTTGCTAGTTGTAGTTTTCTAACGATGATAGTATGTGACTTAGTGAGATAATTATAGCATGTTTTACTTTTATGGAGATAGTTTCGTTTTTTCACTCACGAAAGCCTTTGATTTTGAAGCATGACTTTTGAATTATATCCTTTCATTATTTTTAATGATTCATCTTAGGAAGGTCGGTATAGTTACACCTAAGTTAGACCGTGTGCTGTGAATATCATAAAGTTTGAATGTGATAGGTGAGATGTAACTTATGACTTTGAAAAGTGAATAAAAAAAGTGAGTGAGCAATTATTAATAAATACGTTTGTCGGAAGCTGGTTAATGATTTGAGTGCGGTAGGGTATACCTCGTATGTCCTATACCACTATGATGACCAATAGCTCACGACAGTCAGTTTATAGCTACCTTATGATTTGAGTAAGGTAGGGTGTTATCACGAAACATCCTATTCTACTATGATGGGTAAGAGCTTATTCTGATATGCGTCAAATTTGAAAATTTTGGAAATGATGAGTAAAAATAAAAGTTAAGTCTTTGTTATCATGGATCTTATACCCAGTAGAACCGCATGATATGCTGTAGGGATTATCCTACTGAGTGCGTGGGAAGGCTTTGAGTGGAGCTGTTACTGTCTGTACCTAGGATAGTCATTGGAATTTCTGAGAGGATATTTCTTTGAAAGGCTTGTTAAATTTGAGAATGGCTTGTCACACATACACCGAATCTATCTCTGTGTTGGTATCATTTGCTATAGTTGTTGTATCTTTTGTTACGTGAGTTAGAGATCTATGTGGATTGCATATAAAGTTGAGCTATAGTTTTGATTGTTTTGTCCGAGGACGTACAAAAAGCTAAGTGTGGGGGTGTTGTTAAGGCCATATTTATATGATTATTAAGGGTGTATTTCATTATTATTTTCTCCACATTTGCGTAATTTACATGAGAATTAAGGGTTTAAGTGTAATTATTTAATAAAGATGATTTTAAGAGGGTTGTATGCAAAATAGATGATTTTAAGTGTTAATTTAATGGAATTATTATTATTTGGATTTTATTACATTTTTGCATTGTTTATTTATCATGTAGGAGTTAATTTTCGAATGCTATAATGAGGATAAATAAAGCTCAAGTCGAATTATAAGAGATAGAGTTGGAATTGGCTCAAAGAAATTGGATAAAGATGATGAAATCCGACCCTCAGCATCTTGGACGAGCGTTCGTGCAGCGTCCATTCCAGACGGGCGTTTGATAAAGTGGACGAGCGTCCGGAATTGTGTTTTACATTCAGAGAGTTCAGACGGAGGATGAACGAGCGTTTACTCAGCGTCCAGGCATTCTGGACGGGCGTCCACAAGACCAGACGAGCGTCCGTTGCCGACTTAACCCTAACCGACTTAGATCTCTATAAATACTGCAGCAGCCCCAACCCTAATACATATATACCACATAATTGAGATCGAAAATTCACCAAAAAGCTGCGGCCAGAGAACCCTAATTTCACAGAGATGCAAATCTCCCAACCAACAATCATATTCAACATGATTGTTGGCTAGAAACCTTGCAGTGAGTCGACGGAGGAAGCCCATCATCAACACAACCAACTAGAGAGTTCGATGCTTTATGTTAGTGAGTTTAATTTATAGTTTTTCATCACTTTGGATGCTGTTTTATATTGATCATGTTTCGTTGGAATTAACGATTTGATGAAACGATTTATCTATATCTATATGCTTGGATCTATGTATGAAAATATATTGGTTTAAGTTTTATTTCGTTCAAGTGATGCAATTATTCGTGTTTTAAGAGATTATGCATGAGTAGTTGAGTGAGAGTTTGGAAACAATCTCGTGATTTCGTGTTGATTGCATGTTTAGTTTATTTGAAAAGATAAACGAAACCCTAGAATTTGATTGAAGATATTTAATTGAATTCGTGAATAAATCACTACTAAAAACTATGTCTTTTTAGATCACCATCTAGTTGGGATTGTTGGTTGATAGGTGAAATCCAGTCGCCTTGCTGTGTTTTCCTTTATTGTTTATTAATCGAATCATTAGTTTAATCTTTAGATTAAGTTTAGTTTAAGTTTTAGTTTTATAAACCCTAGTTTCCTGCTGTTTTTCTGCATATTTTCTGTTCCAGTTGTAGTTAGACGCTCGTCGTCCGTTAGGCTTAGTTTTCAGACGCTCGTTCACTTTAGTGAACGCTCGTTAGTTTTAGGTTTTAGTTAGTTTTAGCCTTAGTTTAGTAGTTTAGTTTATAATTGTGACATAATCGATAGAATAATTGTTCTTTGAATCCGATAAACATTCCACTCCCTTAGGACGATCCGTAAACATCCTATACTACGATCCTTATACTTGGGGTGTTTCGGTTTATAAATTTAAAACACGTTTTTACCGAACAACAGGTACACGGAATTAATCGAATACAGGTACCTTCCTCGTCTTTGCTCGACACCACCAAAACCAAATGAAA
>CM044907.1:45504258-45751443 GCA_024500145.1 Gentiana dahurica var. dahurica
GCACCATATGTACACGGAATTAATCGAATATAGGTACCTTCCTCGTCTTTGATCGACACCCCCAAAACCGAATCAAAGATATCAAGAATTATCATAAGTTTAAGGAAACCGGATTCATGATTTTCGATCGAAATAGTAGTACTCCGATCAATCTTGACGATGCACTGCCGGACAGTTTGATTTTCCACACACACTCACACTTTTAGTTCTTGTAATAAAGAAAAAAACGAGAACAAGAACGGAGCACCACATGTACTTGGAACTAATCGAATACAGGAACCTTCCTCGTCTTTGATCGACACCCCCAAAACTGACTCAAAGACATCAAGAATTATCATGAGTTTAAAGAAAACGGATTCGTGATTTTCAATTGAAAGAGTAGTACTCCGATCAATCTTGACGATGCACTGCCTGACAGTTTGATTTTCCACACACACTCACGCTTTTAGTTCTTGTAATCTAAAAAAAATAAACGAGAACAAGAACGGAGCACCACATGTTCACGGAATTAATCGAATACAGGTACCTTCCTCGTCTTTGATCGACACCCCCAAAACCAAATCAAAGACATCAAGAATTATCACGAGTTTAAGGAAACCGGATTCATGATTTTTGATCGAAAGAGTAGTACTCCGATCAATCTTGACGATGCACTGCCTGACAGTTTGATTTTCCACACACACTCATGCTTTTAGTTCTTGTAATCTAAAAAAACGAGAACAAGAACGGAGCACCACATGTACACGGAATTAATCGAATATAGGTACCTTCCTCGTCTTTGATCGACACCCCCAAAACCGACTCAAAGACATCAAGAATTATCACGAGTTTAAGGAAACCGGATTCATGATTTTCGATCGAAAGAGTAGTACTCCGATCAATCTTGACGATGCACTGCCTGACAGTTTGATTTTCCACACACACTCATGCTTTTAGTTCTTGTAATCTAAAAAAAACGAGAACAAGAACGGAGCACCACATGTACCCGGAATTAATCGAATACAGGTACCTCCCTCGTCTTTGATCGACACCCCAAAAACTTAATCAAAGACATCAAGAATTATCACGAGTTTAAGGAAACCGGATTCATGATTTTCGATCGAAAGTGTAGTACTCCGATCAATCTTGACGATGCACTGCCTGACAGTTTGATTTTCCACACACACTCACGCTTTTAGTTCTTGTAATCTTAAAAAAAATGAGAACAAGAACGGAGCACCACATGTACACTGAATTAATCGAATACAGGTACCTTCCTCGTCTTTGATCGACACTCCCAAAACCAAATCAAAGACATCAAGAATTATCACGAGTTTAAGGAAACAAGATTCATGATTTTCGATCGAAAGAGTAGTACTCCGATCAATCTTGACGATGCACTGCCTGACAGTATGATTTTCCACACACACTCATGCTTTTAGTTCTTGTAATCTTAAAAAAAACGAGAACAAGAACGGAGCACAACATGTACACGGAATGAATCGAATACAGGTACCTTCCTTGTCTTTGATCGACACCCTTAAAACCGAATGAAAGACATCAAGAATTATCACGAGTTTAAGGAAACCGGATTCGTGATTTTCGATCGAAAGAGTAGTACTCCGATCAATCTTGACGATGCACTGCCTGACAGTTTGATTTTCCACACACACTCACGCTTTTAGTTCTTGTAATCTAAAAAAAAAAACGAGAACAAGAACGGAGCACCACATGTACACGGAATTAATCGAATACAGGTACCTTCCTCATCTTTGATCGACCCACCCAAAACCAAATCAAAGACATCAAGAATTATCACGAGTTTAAGGAAACAGGATTCATGATTTTCGATCGAAAGAGTAGTACTCCGATCAATTTTGACGATGCACTGCCTGACAGTTTGATTTTCCACACACACTCACGCTTTTAGTTCTTGTAATCTTAAAAAAAACTGTGAAAAAGAACGGAGCACCACATGTACACGGAATTAATCGAATACAGGTACCTTCCTCGTCTTTGATCGACACCTCCGAAACCGAATCAAAGATATCAAGAATTATCATAAGTTTAAGGAAACCGGATTCATTATTTTTGATCGAAGGAGTAGTACTCCGATCAATCTTCACGATGCACTGCCTGACAGTTTGATTTTCCACACACACTCACGCTTTTAGTTCTTGTAATCTAAATATATTAAAAAAACGAGAACAAGAATAGAGCACCACATGTACACGGAATTAATCGAATACAGGTACCTTCCTCGTCTTTGATAGACACCCCCAAAACCGAATCAAAGACATCAAGAATTATCATGAGTTTAAGGAAACCGGATTCGTGATTTTCGATCGAAAGAGTAGTACTCCGATCAATCTTGACGATGCACTGCCTGACAGTTTGATTTTCCACACACACTCACGCTTTTAGTTCTTGTAATCTAAAAATATTTATAAAAAAACGAGAACAAGAATAGAGCACCACATGTACACGGAATTAATAGAATACATGTACCTTCCTCGTCTTTGATCGACACCCCCAAAACCGAATCAAAGACATCAAGAATTATCACGAGTTTAAAGAAACCGGATTCGTGAATTTCGATCGAAAGAGTAGTACTCCGATCAATCTTGATGATGCACTGCCTGACAGTTAATTTCCACACACACTCACGCTTTTAGTTCTTGTAATCTAAAAAAAATGAGAACAAGAACGGAGCACCACATGTACACGGAATTAATCGAATACAGGTACCTCCCTCGTCTTTGATCGACACCCCCAAAACCGAATCAAAGACATCAAGAATTATCATGAGTTTAAGGAAACCGGATTCGTGATTTTGGATCGAAAGAGTAGTACTCCGATCAATCTTGACGATGCACTGCCTGACAGTTTGATTTTCCACACACACTCACGCTTTTAGTTCTTGTAATCTAAAAATATTTTAAAAAAAACGAGAACAAGAATATAACACCACATGTACACGGAATTAATAGAATACAGTTACCTTCCTCGTCTTTGATCGACACCTCCAAAACCGAATCAAAGACATCAAGAATTATCACGAGTTTAAAGAAACCGGATTCGTGAATTTCGATCGAAAGAGTAGTACTCCGATCAATCTTGACGATGCACTGCCTGACAGTTATTTTCCACACACACTCACGCTTTTAGTTCTTGAATGCTAAAAAAAACGAGAACAAGAACGGAGCACCACATGTACACGGAATTAATCGAATACATGTACCTCCCTCGTCTTTGATCGACACCCTCAAAACCGAATCAAAGACATCAAGAATTATCATGAGTTTAAGGAAACCGGATTCGTGATTTTCGATCGAAAGAGTAGTACTCCGATCAATCTTGACGATGCACTGCCTGACAGTTTGATTTTCCACACACACTCACGCTTTTAGTTCTTGTAATCTAAAAATATTTTAAAAAAAACGAGAACAAGAATAGAGCACCACATGTACACGGAATTAATAGAATACAGGTACCTTCCTCGTCTTTGATCGACACCCCCAAAACCGAATCAAAGACATCAAGAATTATCACGAGTTTAAAGAAACCGGATTCGTGAATTTCGATCGAAAGAGTAGTACTCCGATCAATCTTGACGATGCACTGCCTGACAGTTATTTTCCACACACACTCACGCTTTTAGTTCTTGAAATCTAAAAAAAACGAGAACAAGAACGGAGCACCACATGTACACGGAATTAATCGAATACATGTACCTCCCTCGTCTTTGATCGACACCCCCAAAACCGAATCAAAGACATCAAGAATTATCATGAGTTTAAGGAAACCGGATTCGTGATATTCGATCGAAAGAGTAGTACTCCGATCAATCTTGACGATGCACTGCCTGACAGTTTGACTTTCCACACACACTCACGCTTTTAGTTCTTGTAATCTAAAAAAAACGAGAACAAGAACGGAGCACCACATGTACACGGAATTAATCGAATAAAGGTACCTCCCTCGTCTTTGATCGACACCCCCAAAACCGAATAAAAGACATCAAGAATTATCACGAGTTTAAGGAAAACGGATTCATGATTTTCGATCGAAAGAGTAGTACTCCGATCAATCTTGACGATGCACTGCCTAACAGTTTGATTTTTCACACACACTCACTCTTTTAGTTCTTGTAATCTTTAAAAAAAACGAGAACAAGAACGGAGCACCACATGTACACGGAATTAATCGAATACAGGTACCTCCCTCGTCTTTGATCGACACCCCCAAAACCGAATCAAAGGCATCAAGAATTATCATGAGTTTACGGAAAACGGATTCATGATTTTCGATCGAAAGAGTAGTACTCCGATCAATCTTGCCGATGCACCTTGCTGACAGTTTGATTTTCCACACACACTCACGCTTTTAGTTCTTGTAATCTAAAAAAAACGAGAACAAGAACGGAGCACCACATGTACACGGAATTAATCGAATACAGGTACCTTCCTCGTCTTTGATCGACACCCCCAAAACCAAATCAAAGACATCAAGAATTATCACGAGTTTAAGGAAACATGATTAATGATTTTTTATCGAAAGAGTAGTACTCCGATCAATCTTGACGATGCACTGCCTGACAGTTTGATTTTCCACACACACTCATCCTTTTAGTTCTTGTATTCTAAAAAAAAATTGAGAACAAGAACGGAGCACCACATGTACACGGAATTAATCGAATACATGTACCTTCCTCGTCTTTGATCGACACCCCAAAACAAAATCAAAGACATCAAGAATTATCACAAGTTTAAGGAAACCGGATTCATGATTTTTGATCGAAAAAGTAGTACTCCGATCAATCTTGACGATGCACTGCCTGACAGTTTGATTTTCCACACACACTCATGCTTTTAGTTATTGTAATCTAAAAAAAAAAACGAGAACAAGAACGGAGCACCACATGTACCCGGAATTAATCGAATACAGGTACCTCCCTCGTCTTTGATCGACACCCCAAAAACTTAATCAAAGACATCAAGAATTATCACGAGTTCAAGGAAACCGGATTCATGATTATCGATCGAAAGTGTAGTACTCCGATCAATCTTGACGATGCACTGCCTGACAGTTTGATTTTCCACACACACTCATGCATTTAGTTCTTGTAATCTTAAAAAAAACGAGAACAAGAACGGAGCACCACATGTACACGGAATGAATCGAATACAGGTACCTTCCTTGTCTTTGATCGACACCCTTAAAACCGAATGAAAGACATCATGAATTATCACGAGTTTAAGGAAACCGGATTCGTGATTTTCGATCGAAAGAGTAGTACTCCGATCAATCTTGACGATGCATTGCCTGACAGTTTGATTTTCCACACACACTCACGCTTTTAGTTCTTGTAATTTAAAAAAAACGAGAACAAGAACGGAGCACCACATGTACACGGAATTAATCGAATACAGGTACCTTCCTCATCTTTGATCGACACCCCCAAAACCAAATCAAAGACATCAAGAATTATCACGAGTTTAAGGAAACATGATTCATGATTTTCAATCGAAAGAGTAGTACTCCGATCAATCTTGACGATGCACTGCCTGACAGTTTGATTTTCCACACACACTCACGCTTTTAGTTCTTGTAATCTTAAAAAAAAAACTGTGAACAAAAACGGAGCACCACATGTACACGGAATTAATCGAATACATGTACCTTCCTCGTCTTTGATCGACACCTCCGAAACCGAATCAAAGATATCTAGAATTATCATAAGTTTAAGGAAACCGGATTCTTGATTTTTGATCGAAAGAGTAGTACCCCGATCAATCTTGACGATGCACTGCCTGACAGTTTGATTTTCCACACACACTCACGCTTTTAGTTCTTGTAATCTAAAAATATAAAAAAAAACGAGAACAAGAATAGAGCACCACATGTACACGGAATTAATCGAATACAGGTACCTTCCTCGTCTTTGATCGACACCCCCAAAACCGAATCAAAGACATCAAGAATTATTATGAGTTTAAGGAAACCGGATTCGTGATTTTCGATCGAAAGAGTAGTACTCCAATTAATCTTGACGATGCACTGCCTAACAGTTTGATTTTCCACACACACTCACGCTTTTAGTTCTTGTAATCTTAAAAAAAAAACTTGAACAAGAACGGAGCACCACTTGTACACGGAATTAATCGAATACAGGTACCTTCCTCGTCTTTGATCGACACCCCCAAAACCGAATCAAAGACATCAAGAATTATCACGAGTTTAAGGAAACCGGATTCGTGATTTTCGATCGAAAGAGTAGTACACCTATCAATCTTGACGATGCACTGCCTGACAGTTTGATTTTCCACACACACTCATGCTTTTAGTTCTTGTAATCTAAAAAAAACGAGAACAAGAACGGAGCACCACATGTACACGGAATTAATCGAATACATGTACCTTCCTCGTCTTTGATCGACACCCCCAAAACCAAATAAAAGACATCAAGAATTATCATGAGTTTAAGGAAACCGGATTCATGATTTTCGATCGAAATAGTAGTACTCCGATCAATCTTGACGATGCACTGCCGGACAGTTTGATTTTCCACACACACTCACGCTTTTAGTTCTTGTAATAAAAAAAACGAGAACAAGAACGGAGCACCACATGTACACGGAATTAATCAAATACAGGAACCTTCCTCGTCTTTGATCGACACCCCCAAAACGGAATCAAAGTCATCAAGAATTATCATGAGTTTAAGGAAACCGGATTCGTGATTTTCGATCGAAAGAGTAGTACTCCGATCAATCTTGACGATGCACTGCCTGACAGTTTGATTTTCCACACACACTCACGCTTTTAGTTCTTGTAATCTAAAAATATTTAAAGAAAAACGAGAACAAGAATAGAGCACCACATGTACACGGAATTAATAGAATACAGGTACCTTCCTTGTCTTTGATCGACACCCCCAAAACCGAATCAAAGACATCAAGAATTATCACGAGTTTAAATAAACCGGATTCGTGAATTTCGATCGAAAGAGTAGTACTCCGATCAATCTTGACGATGCACTGCCTGACAGTTATTTTCCACACACACTCACGCTTTTAGTTCTTGTAATCTAAAAAAAACGAGAACAAGAACTGAGCGCAACATGTACACGGAATTAAACGAATACATGTACCTCCCTCGTCTTTGATCGACACCCCCAAAACCGAATCAAAGACATCAAGAATTATCACGAGTTTAAGGAAAACGAATTCATGATTTTCGATCGAAAGAGTAATACTCCGATCAATCTTGACGATGCATTGCCTGACAGTTTGATTTTCCACACACACTCACGCTTTTAGTTCTTGTAATCTAAAAAAAACGAGAACAAGAACGGAGCACCACATGTACACGGAATTAATCGAATACAGGTACCTCCCTCGTCTTTGATCGACACCCCCAAAACCGAATCAAAGACATCAAGAATTATCACGAGTTTAAGGAAAACGAATTCATGATTTTCGATCGAAAGAGTAGTACTCCTATCAATCTTGACGATGCACTGCCTGACAGTTTGATTTTCCACCCACACTCACGCTTTTAGTTCTTGTAATCTTAAAAAAAAAACCGTGAACAAAAACGGAGCACCACATGTACACAGAATTAATCGAATACAGGTACCTTCCTCGTCTTTGATCGACACCTCCGAAACCGAATCTAAGATATCAAGAGTTATCATAAGTTTAAGGAAACCGGATTCATGATATTTGATAGAAAGAGTAGTACTCCGATCAATCTTGACGATGCACTCCACAAAACCGAATCAAAGACATCAAGAATTATCACGAGTTTAAGGAAACAGGATTCATGATTTTCGATCGAAAGAGTAGTACTCCGATCAATCTTTACGATGCACTGCCTGACAGTTTGATTTTCCACACCCACACACGCTTTTAGTTCTTGTAATCTTAAAAAAAAACGAGAACAAGAACGGAGCACCACATGTTCACGGAATTAATCGAATACAGGTACCTTCCTCGTCTTTGATCGACACCCCCAAAATCTAATTAAAGATATCAAGAATTATCAGAAGTTTAAGGAAACCGGATTCGTGATTTTCGATCGAAAGAGAAGTACTCCGATCAATCTTGACGATGCACTGCCGGACAGTTTGATTTTCCACACACACTCACGCTTTTAGTTCTTGTAATCTAAAAAAAAACGATAACAAGAACGGAGCACCACATGTACACGTAATTAATCGAATACAGGAACCTTCCTCGTCTTTGATCAACACCCACAAAACCGACTCAAAGACATCAAGAATTATAACGAGTTTAAGAAAACCGGATTCGTGATTTTCGATCGAAAGAGTAGTACTCCGATCAATCTTGATGATGCACTGCCTGACAATTTGATTTTCCACACACACTCACGCTTTTAGTTCTTGTAATCTAAAAAAACGAGAACAAGAACGGAGCACCACATGTACACGGAATTAATCGAATACAGGTACCTTCCTCGTCTTTGATCGACACCCCCAAAACCAAATCAAAGACATCAAGAATTATCACGAGTTTAAGGAAACCGGATTCATGATTTTCGATCGAAAGAGTAGTACTCCGATCAATCTTGACGATGCACTGCCTGACAGTTTGATTTTCCACACACACTCACGCTTTTAGTTCTTGTAATCTTAAAAAAAATAGAGAACAAAAACGGAGCACCACATGTACACGGAATTAATCGAATACAGGTACCTTCCTCGTCTTTGATCGACACCTCCGAAACCGAATCAAAGATATCAAGAATTATCATAAGTTTAAGGAAACCGGATTCTTGATTTTCGATCGAAAGAGTAGTACTCCGATCAATCTTGACGATGCACTGCCTGAGAGTTTGATTTTCCACACACACTCACGCTTTTAGTTCTTGTAATCTTAAAAAAAAAACGTGAACAAGAACGGAGCACCACATGTACACGGAATTAATCGAATACAGGCACCTTCCTTGTCTTTGATCGACACCCCCAAAACCGAATCAAAGACATAAAGAATTATCACGAGTTTAAGGAAACCGGATTCGTGATTTTCGATCAAAAGAGTAGTACTCCTTTCAATCTTGACGATTCATTGCCTGACAGTTTGATTTTCCACACACACTCATGCTTTTAGTTCTTGTAATCTAAAAAAAATGAGAACAAGAATGGAGCACCACATGTACACGCAATTAATCGAATACATGTACCTTCCTCGTCTTTGATTGACACCCCCAAAACCAAATCAAAGACATCAAGAATTATCACGAGTTTAAGGAAACCGGATTCATGATTTTCGATCGAAAGAGTAGTACTCCGATCAATCTTGACGATGCACTGCCTGACAGTTTGATTTTCCACACACACTCATGCTTTTAGTTCTTGTAATCTAAAAAAAACGAGAACAAGAACAGAGCAACACATGTACACGGAATTAATCGATTACAGGTACCTCCCTCGTCTTTGATCGACACCCCAAAAACTGAATCTAAGACATCAAGAATTATCACGAGTTTAAGGAAACCGGATTCGTGATTTTTCGATCGAAAGAGTAGTACTCCGATCAATCTTGACGATGCACTGCCTGACAGTTTGATTTTCCACACACACTCACGCTTTTAGTTCTTGTAATCTAAAAAAAACGAGAACAAGAACGGAGCACCACATGTACACGGAATTAATCGAATACAGGTACCTTCCTCGTCTTTGATCGACACCCCCAAAACCAAATCAAAGACATCAAGAATTATCACGAGTTTAAGGAAACAGGATTCATGATTTTCGATCGAAAGAGTAGTACTCCGATCAATCTTGACGATGCACTGCCTGACAGTTTGATTTTCCACACACACTCACGCATTTAGTTCTTGTAATCTTAAAAAAAACGAGAACAAGAACGGAGCACCACATGTACACGGAATTAATCGAATACAGGTACCTTCCTCATCTTTGATCGACACCCCCAAAACCGAATCAAAGACATCAAGAATTATCACGAGTTTAAGGAAACCGGATTCGTGATTTTCGATCGAAAGAGTAGTACTCTGATCAATCTTGACGATGCAGTGCCTGACAGTTTTATTTTCCACACACACTCACGCTTTTAGTTCTTGTAATCTAAAAAAAACGAGAACAAGAACGGAGCTCCACATGTACACGGAATTAATCGAATACAGGTACCTTCCTCGTCTTTGATCGACACCCCCAAAACCAAATCAAAGACATCAAGAATTATCATGAGTTTAAGGAAACAGGATTCATGATTTTCGATCGAAAGAGTAGTACTCCGATCAATCTTGACGATGCACTGCCTGACAGTTTGATTTTCCACACACACTCACGCTTTTAGTTCTTGTAATCTTAAAAAAAAGAGAACAAGAACGGAGCACCACATGTACACGGAATTAATCGAATACAGGTACCTTCCTCGTCTTTGATCGACACCCCCAAAACCGAATCAAAGACATCAAGAATTATCACGAGTTTAAGGAAACCGGATTCGTGATTTTCGATCGAAAGAGTAGTACTCCGATCAATCTTGACGATGCACTGCCTGACAGTTTGATTTTCCACACACACTCACGCTTTTAGTTCTTGTAATCTAAAAAAAAACGAGAACAAGAACGGAGCACCACATGTACACGGAATTAATCGAATACAGGTACCTTCCTCGTCTTTGATCGACACCCCCAAAACCAAATCAAAGACATCAAGAATTATCACGAGTTTAAGGAAACAGGATTCATGATTTTCGATCGAAAGAGTAGTACTCCGATCAATCTTGACGATGCACTGCCTGACAGTTTGATTTTCCACACACACTCACGCATTTAGTTCTTGTAATCTGAAAAAAAAACGAGAACAAGAACGGAGCACCACATGTACACGGAATTAATCGAATACAGGTACCTTCCTCATCTTTGATCGACACCCCCAAAACCGAATCAAAGACATCAAGAATTATCACGAGTTTAAGGAAACCGGATTCGTGATTTTCGATCGAAAGAGTAGTACTCTGATCAATCTTGACGATGCAGTGCCTGAAAGTTTTATTTTCCACACAGACTCACGCTTTTAGTTCTTGTAATCTAAAAAAACGAGAACAAGAACGGAGCTCCACATGTACACGTAATTAATCGAATACAGGTACCTTCCTCATCTTTGATCGACACCCCCAAAACCAAATGAAAGACATCAAGAATTATCATGAGTTAAAGGAAACAGGATTCATGATTTTCGATCGAAAGAGTAGTACTCCGATCAATCTTGACGATGCACTGCCTGACAGTTTGATTTTCCACACACACTCACGCTTTTAGTCCTTGTAATCTTAAAAAAAACAAGAACAAGAACGGAGCACCACATGTACACGGAATTAATCGAATACAGGAACCTTCCTCGTCTTTGATCGACACCCCCAAAACCGACTCAAATACATCAAGAATTATAACGAGTTTAAGGAAACCGGATTCGTGATTTTCGATCGAAAGAGTAGTACTCCGATCAATCTTGACGATGCACTGCCTGACAGTTTGATTTTCCACAAACACTCACGCTTTTAGTTCTTGTAATCTAAAAAATGCGAGAACAAGAACGGAGCACCACATGTACACGGAATTAATCGAATACAGGTACCTTCCTCGTCTTTGATCGACACCCCCAAAACCAAATCAAAGACATCAAGAATTATCACGAGTTTAAGGAAACAGGATTCATGATTTTTGATCGAAAGAGTAGTACTCCAATCAAACTTGACGATGCACTGCCTGACAGTTTGATTTTCCACACACACTCACGCTTTTAGTTCTTGTAATCTTAAAAAAGACGATAAAACAAAGAACGGAGCAACACATGTACACGGAATTAATCGAATACAGGTACCTTCCTCGTCTTTTATCGACACCCCCAAAACCGAATCAAAGACATCAAGAATTATCACGAGTTTAAGGAAACCGGATTCGTGATTTTCGATCGAAAGAGTAGTACTCCGATCAATCTTGACGATGCATTGCCGGACAGTTTGATTTTCCACACACACTCACGCTTTTAGTTCTTGTAATCTAAAAAAAACGAGAACAAGAACAGAGCACCACATGTACACGGAATTAATCGAATACAGGAACCTTCTTCCTCTTTGATCGACACCCCGAAAACCGACTCAAAGACATCAAGAATTATAACGAGTTTAAGGAAACCGGATTCGTGATTTTCGATCAAAAGAGTAGTACTCCGATCAATCTTGACGTTGAACTGCCTGACAGTTTGATTTTCCACACACACTCACGCTTTTAGTTCTTGTAATCTGAAAAAAACGAGAAGAAGAACGGAGCACAACATGTACACTGAATTAATCGAATATAGGTACCTTCCTCGTCTTTGATCGACACCCCCAAAACCAAATCAAAGACATCAAGAATTATCACGAGTTTAAGGAAACAGGATTCATGATTTTGGATCGAAAGAGTAGTACTCCGATCAATCTTGACGATGCACTGCCTGACAGTTTGATTTTCCACACACACTCATGCTTTTAGTTCTTGTAATTTAAAAAAAAACGAGAACAAGAACGGAGCACCACATGTACACAGAATTAATCGAATACAGGTACCTTCCTCATCTTTGATCGACACCCCCAAAACCGAATCAAAGACATCAAGAATTATCATGAGTTTAAGGAAACCGGATTCGTGATTTTCGATCGAAAGAGTAGTACTCTGATCAATCTTGACGATGCAGTGCCTGGCAGTTTGATTTTCCACACACACTCACGCCTTTAGTTCTTGTAATCTTAAAAAAAAATGAGAACAAGAACGGAGCACCACATGTACATGGAATTAACCGAATACGGGTACCTTCCTCGTCTTTGATCGACACCCACAAAACCGAATCAAAGACATCAAGAATTATAACGAGTTTAAGGAAACAGGATTCATGATTT
The DNA here is from genome assembly GCA_024500145.1 of Gentiana dahurica var. dahurica. Classification (NCBI taxonomy): domain Eukaryota; kingdom Viridiplantae; phylum Streptophyta; class Magnoliopsida; order Gentianales; family Gentianaceae; genus Gentiana; species Gentiana dahurica. Next base: position 45,517,173 of record CM044907.1, read on the forward strand.
TCGATCGAAAGAGTAGTACTCCGATCAATCTTTACGATGCACTGCCTGACAGTTTGATTTTCCACACCCACACACGCTTTTAGTTCTTGTAATCTTAAAAAAAAACGAGAACAAGAACGGAGCACCACATGTTCACGGAATTAATCGAATACAGGTACCTTCCTCGTCTTTGATCGACACCCCCAAAATCTAATTAAAGATATCATGAATTATCAGAAGTTTAAGGAAACTGGATTCGTGATTTTCGATCGAAAGAGAAGTACTCCGATCAATCTTGACGATGCACTGCCGGACAGTTTGATTTTCCACACACACTCACGCTTTTAGTTCTTGTAATCTAAAAAAAAACGATAACAAGAACGGAGCACCACATGTACACGTAATTAATCGAATACAGGAACCTTCCTCGTCTTTGATCAACACCCACAAAACCGACTCAAAGACATCAAGAATTATAACGAGTTTAAGAAAACCGGATTCGTGATTTTCGATCGAAAGAGTAGTACTCCGATCAATCTTGATGATGCACTGCCTGACAATTTGATTTTCCACACACACTCACGCTTTTAGTTCTTGTAATCTAAAAAAAACGATAACAAGAACGGAGCACCACATGTACACGGAATTAATCGAATACGGGTACCTTCCTTGTCTTTGATCGACACCCCCAAAACCAAATCAAAGACATCAAGAATTATCACGAGTTTAAGAAAACAGGATTCAAGATTTTTGATCGAAAGAGTAGTACTCCGATCAATCTTGACGATGCACTGCCTGACAGTTTGATTTTCCACACACACTCACACTTTTAGTTCTTGTAATCTTAAAAAAACGAGAACAAGAACGGAGCACCACATGTACACGGAATTAATCGAATATAGGTACATTCCTCGTCTTTAATCGACACCCCCAAAACCGAATCAAAGACATCAAGAATTATCACGAGTTTAAGGAAACCGGATTCGTGATTTTTGATCGAAAGAGTAGTACTCCGATCAATCTTGACGATGCACTTCCGGACAGTTTGATTTTCCACACAGACTCACGCTTTTAGTTCTTGTAATCTAAAAAAAACGAGAACAAGAACGGAGCACCACATGTACACGGAATTAATCCAATACCGGAACCTTCCTCGTCTTTGATCGACACCCCCAAAACCGACTCAAAGACATCAAGAATTATCACGAGTTTAAGGAAAACGGATTCGTGATTTTCGATCGAAAGAGTAGTACTCCGATCAATCTTGACGATTCACTGCCTGACAGTTTGATTTTCCACACCGACTCACGCTTTTAGTTATTGTAATCTAAAAAAAAGAGAACAAGAACGGAGCACCACATGTTCACGGAATTATTCGAATACAGGTACCTTCCTCGTCTTTGATCGACACCCCCAAAACCAAATCAAAGACATCAAAAATTATCACGAGATTAAGGAAACCGGATTCAATATTTTGGATCGAAAGAGTAGTACTCCGATCAATCTTTACGATGCACTGCCTGACAGTTTGATTTTCCACACACACTCACGCTTTTAGTTCTTGTAATCGTAAAAAAAACGAGAACAAGAACGGAGCACAACATGTACACGGAATTAATCGAATACAGGTACCTTCCTCGTCTTTGATCGACACACCCAAAACCGAATCAAAGATATCAAGAATTATCATAAGTTTATGGAAACCGGATTCGTGATTTTCGATCAAAAGAGTAGTACTCCGATCAATCTTGACGATGCACTGCCTGACAGTTTGATTTTCCACACACACTCACGCTTTTAGTTCTTGTAATCTAAAAAAAATGAGAACAAGAACGGAGCACCACATGTACACGAAATTAATCGAATACAGGTACCTTCCTCGTCTTTGATCGACACCCCCAAAACCAAATCAAAGACATCAAGAATTATCACGAGTTTAAGGAAACAGGATTCATGATTTTCGATCGAAAGAGTAGTACTCCGATCAATCTTGACGATGCACTACCTGACAGTTTGATTTTCCACACACACTCACGATTTAGGGTATTCAAATGAGTGCTATGTTTGCTCTTTTGAAAGCACTTCTTTTGGACTATTTTATTTTGGTCTATGCCTATATGTGTTCCTTCATGCCACTACTTCATGTTACTTTGAATTTGTGTTGTTTTAATATTTGTAAATTGCAATCAAAGTTGATTTCCATCAACTTCAATCCATCGCCGGTTCTGTCTCGCCCTTCATGTAATGTTCGGCTATTTTTTCTTTTTCTACTTGATAATTCTGTCCTTCTGTGTTCCCAATAATTAAGAGTTTGTGATTAGTTTTTTTTTTTTGAAGAGTTTGTTATTTCATTTTCACTGCTGTTTTCTCCTTGAATTTGCAGGTAGAAGCGGACCTAAGCTTATCTCTTCTGCTGCTCTTAGCCCGGTAATTTCTCAGATTATTTTTGGATAGAGTTTGCTTGCTTTATTTGATATATAGTATTTTGGTACTGTGTGGATGTACTTGCTGGAAATGAATCAAAATGTCGATAGTTTTACTATACATGAAAAATGAAATATTATGAACTGAGAGTAGCTAAATAGAGTTTTATTTCCTCTCGATTTACTTTTGTTAAACGGACTGGTAATGTTCCTGCATTGTTACTAACTAGGAATGGTTTGCCGTTGTCTAGTAGTGTTGCTTGGGGTACCGCCCATGCGCATGATGTAATCTCCGATGTTAAAGTGAGTTTACCTTAATAAAAAATTTCTTTTTTCAAAAAAATAATAAAAAAATACATCAATTAATAAAGTGTACATAAATAAAAATATACTATTGTTGTATCAAATAACAAAGAGTTAATATTTCTCATTGTATGGACGGTGGGGGAGAGGGGAGGAAAACAATAGGAATGAGCTGAACCGAATCTTAAGGTGATTACAATCCCAAGTTTAGGCTTGTTAAACACTTAATTAAAACTCTGCTAGCTGATAACTGAATCCTAAACTAAGAGGAATTTTACATGATATTCAGGTGCAACAGTTGATGAATCTAGTTAGCATTCTCTGTCCATGGAAATGTAGTGAAGAATATGTTTTGTTGTACTATGATGAATCGAAAAAGGAATTTTGTATAGTCTAACCGAGTACCAGACTATTGATCAACTTGCCACCCTAAAATAATGCTCAAACTTGAAAGTGCCATAATGCTACACTTTTACCTTTTCCCTTGACCTACTACGTGGTATGCATAAAGATGCAACAAGCCTTTTTGAGCAAGTAGCATTTTTCACTCATGGTTTGGAAACTTAAGATAGATATGGATGATTATATTGACATAAGAATGGTAGTAATATTTCATTAGCTAGAACATTTGATCTTGCGTAGTACAATTTCAGGATAATTATTTATCATTAATCCCAACTACTTGTAATCCTATGACTTCAGCTTTGTATTTGAACATATTATTGAATTCCTTATTCCACACGTTTATCTTTTGTCTAGTATTTTTTCTCTTTTGAGATGGGCAAAGTGTATGTCGTGTTTGTTGGTGAAAATCCTGGCATTTACACGGATTGGGATGGGTGCAAAGCTGAAGTCTCATGGTTTCCAAATGCCATACATTGTAAGTTTGATGACAAGCATGAGGCTTCAGCTGCTTATTCACAATTTTTTTTATGGATTGCAATTGGTGTTCTAAGGTGATTAATTCTTTCTTTTGAATCTATTTTCTTAAATGTGTTTGATTTACTTTGTGGTCATGAAACACCTTTCGTTCCTTTCTAGAATCCTAGGTATGTTTTCCCTCATTGTCAACGGTGCAATTGCTTTCAAATATCCAATTCAAAAGTGACCATTGGAAGGCATTTTTATGAATGCAATACCGCGGTATGTGTAATCACGTTTATGTTAAAAATTATAAAACAGATTTTGTTGGTTAGATAAATAGTTTCTTTGGGGATCGGTATTGACAGTGCACTATTTGGTATTAACGGGGCAAATGTGTCACTGAAAATTTTTTAGCTATGCATTGGCCACTTTTTCATACACATTTGCCCTGTTAATACCAAATAGTGCCCTGTCAATGCTAGGAGCCATTTCTTTTGGTGGTACTAACATTGAGCTTGTTTTATTGTGTGTTGAAAGGGTTGTCATCGCATATGGGTGGCAGTTAAGAACGGAAGAGTGCCATAAGCGCCCTGATGTAAGCTTTCATTCACATGAGACGCCAATGAATAAGACTTTATATGATCAAAATTACTTTTGTCAGTACTTTTGCTGTATATTAGTCCCTGGCATTGGTGAATTGTTCATGACTCTTCTAATTGCCATCATTATTTAGCCATTGTCACTTGTCATTTCTTAGTAACATAGTTAGTTAGCCATTGATCTATGCCTTCAAATCTTTCTTGTTGCTAGGTTGGAAACAACGCTAGTAGCTCCTATTCAAGTGATAATTCTTTAAGTGATAATTTTAAGATGGAAGACGCTCTAAGAGAAGCAAGAGAAGAAAGAGATAAAGCAAGAATGAAAGTAGAGTTGTATCGGGATTTGTTACATGATATTTTTAATTTGAGGTTGAATGACACTTAAGTAGTTTTCTTGTGCAACATGTTATAGCTCTTTGATTATGTGCATAGATCATTTTGATTGTAGTCTATGATAACATATGATGTTGAACCATGAATGCTTAATATTCTGAACTTTCATTGCATCATCTTATGTATGAAATGGTTAGTATTTACAAATGAAGATTGAATTAAGGCATCTCGACTAGTAATACAAGGACTATAGGTCCTTTTTGAACTCATATGTCGCTTAAGCGAGAACGTAATACAATGACCATTAATCTTTGTTAACGCATCTCGCCGTGTCCGCGTCGTGTCCAATAATTTTGAAATTTGTCGTGTCGCCGTGTCTGTGTCGTGTAGTGCGCCGTATCAGTGTTGGCATCCGTGCAACACAGATGACAATGCATTTATTCCTTGCATTCGGCTGAAAGAATAAGTTTTTGGTTTTTTGATAAAAGACTTCGGGAATGATTTTTCATTCAAGTTAATTTTTTATTCCATTTTCTTACATTCACAAGCTTTATTGATAGAATGAAATGTGTCTAATAGCATTCCGTTGGAATCATAATATATTTCTTTCCTTGGTTTCGAAATAACGTTAAAACATTGGAATGTAGTGAAAGAATAAATATTATTTACATCTCACACACACACACACATATATATGTGTTCCTCTCAGACTAGTCATTAATTATAAACCACTTAACAAAGCGTTAAAATGGATTCGCTATCCCATACCTATTAAGAAAGACCTTCTAAATAAACTCCATGATGCCTTCATATTCTCTAAATTTGATATGAAATCAGGTTTCTGGAAAATACAAATAAAACCTGAAGACAGGTATAAAACACCATTTACAGTTCCATTTGGACAATACCAATGGAATGTAATGCCTTTTGGTTTAAAAATGCTCCTTCGGAATTTCAAAGAATTATGAACGACATATTCAATGATTACTCGACATTTTGCATTGTATACATAGATTATGTGCTTATATTTTCGAAAACTATTGATGAACATTCATCAATAGTTTTGTTGATGAATCATCAATCTCAGAGGCTTTATTAACACAGAAAGAAGAACAACTCCAAGGTGATCTGGCTTTAGAGATTAATTTTTTGGTTTCAATTAATTCTTTAGAATCTTGTTTCTGCTTTAAGATTCCTCCATAACCAATATCAGAAGCATCAGTTTCTACTATTTTCTGTAGTGCCGGATCTGCTAAGTGTAGACAAGGAATTTGTGTGACCTGTTCCAACAATTTGTATCTTCAAATTCAACAATTTGTTTCTCAAAATCTAACCTTTTAATTAAGGTATAAAATTACATGTTTCCTTTGAAAAACTTTTAGCATATTTCATTACCGTACATTACTTTGTTTCAGCATTCTTATTCATTCATTGTTGCCGTCAATTTATATCTTTAGAATTGTTATATTATTTGCCGTCCATTATTATATTATTTGATCACCATACAATTGTCACATATCTTTTGTTTGAATCCTTAATTCTTGTTTAACTTTGTATATATATATATGTGGACATAAAACATATCGACAACGTGTCATGTCCTATATTTTATAAATTTGCCATGTCATCGTGTCCGTGTTGTGTCATGTGTCATATGTCATATATGTCGATGACGTAAATACCCAGATATATATTATATATTATCTACTATTTTTAGATGTTTACCCTTGGGAGGAGTAGTGAGTAATCAAAAGTCAGAAACAGAGATTCGAAGATGAATGAAAAAGAGGAAGTGAGGAGTGAAGGTAACCATGGTCTCCTTTTATAGCCTGTTTTTGGGTAAAGTGACACAGAATTTGAAGGGTCACACGGAATTTAAATATTGCATGTAATCTTTTAACATCACGTAATCTTAAGAATCACACATAAATAAGAATAACACTAAACATACATGCATATCAAAGCTTCAAACGTACATACAGATCGACGTTGACAAAAAAGAATAACACTAAACATACATACATATCAAAGCTCAAATTCAAACTCATAGCAGAGTAGACACTATAGACTGCTATATATAACACTAAACACTGCAAAGGGTATGTCTACACCATACTTTCACCTATTAATTTCTCTATTGAGAGGAAGAACAAAAATCGATGTACTTTTACACCACAAAACAATGATACAACAACTATACAAATTCACCTCAACATGTTTCGCTACTTCAATTTATGGCCAAAAGATGTGTAGTGAAAAATATTATGGCATATTATGTTGTGTGCATATCATTTTCCCAAAATATATCTCCCACCGTCAATCAAAACAACAAAATAATAAATGATTCATTTAATTATGGACCCAAACATTCTTCCTCCCCGGACATTGGGACAATAAAACCAACCCTCATATGTTTTATTGCACTTATTTTAAGGATAAAGATCCATCACCTTGTTCATATGCTTCATCGACACATGTGGAGTGGGAGGAGGCGGGGTTGGAAGAGGCGGTGTTGGAGGAGGCAGAGTTGGAGAAAATTGAGGATAAATGACCTTGAAATATTGGGGCCAACGTTGTGACTCCAAGTCATATTCTTCTTCTTCTTATTCACGCCTTCGAATCAATTGCTTAAATATAAGTATTCCCACAAAAACTACTAATAAATTTTTCACAACCTGACGAGATAAAAATAAACAAAACTTCAAAATAACACATAACACATTATAAGACTCTTAACAAGCAAACAACACAAACAAAACTTCAAAATAACATATAACACATTATAATACTCTTAAGAAGCAAACAACACAACAGACATGAACTCAGCTGGAGTCATTATTCAGCTGAAAATCAGCACATTTACTTTAATCAAAAGTACTATACAATAGTGTACTAACATGAGAAGTAAAGACGAAACACAGAATTTGGGGTGACATTAAATATGCCAAACAACCAAATTGCCAAACAACTAAGTTTCCTGACCTAACCTGCAACCAAGCCATCAACCAAAGTGCTTCAAATGATGACAAACATATATATATATATATATATATATATATATATATATATATATATATACCTGCATTATAACAATGTTTGTAAATGATGCCAGCATCGTAGAAAACGGAAGACCTGTAATAGACGATCAGAAATAAAATAAGCAGCTGAAAATTGGAAATTCTCGAAAAAAAAATTGAACGAAGATTTGCAAAGCAGATTAAAGAAGAAGAGCCAGAGGGGTGGCATTGGTGTCGCTCTAGTGCTCTACATAGTGAACAATAACCCACAAAACACCCTTTCACATGTGCAAAGCATATTGAAGAAAAAGAACAGCCCGAGGGGAGGCATGGTGTCGCTCTAGTGCCTTACATAGTGAACAATAAAAGCTATATGAAAGAAAGCACAAAATCAAAGGTATAAAGACAATCAAATCTTTCTTGATTGATATTATACAGTGTCGCATCTCCTTTTATTTTATAGTAGTGGATTTTCTTCAAGAAAAACAAGATAAAGTATTTGAAATTTAAATATAAATTACAGATAGAATTTTGACTAATTTTAGCAATTTGTTGCACACACAGGCACACACACATCTCATACAACTTATTACTCATCATCTTCAATTATTTGTGTCTGAACATTCCTTGTCTGAATGTGTGTCTGAACTCTTAATATGATACCAATACAAATTGATCTCATGACTCAACAAAGCATGTAAATGCAGATCATAACTCTTTTTACAGTGAAAGTTTGCATTTTCCATTTGAATATGGCTACAAGCTTACCAGAACACATATACCCTAAATGCAGAAGCTTCAAAATTAGTACTTTACGACATAGGGTATATCAACAACAGCTTTGGAAGCAAAAAAGATTCAATCTTTCAACTGATCTTCAGCGTTCTTCAACAACAGAGGGTAATGATCGAGGAAAATATTTTACAACTCACTGATTTACAGCTGTAACGGCCTTCCACCTATAGTCTTATTCCTTGCGAAAGTGAACAGGATAGCTATTAAACAGAACAGCTAAGAAGCTGATGCACGCGTTGGCTCCATATATCCAAGCAAGTAAAAGCCTAGGATCTAGTCTAGTATCGATTGAGAAAGGATATACCAATTGAAAAAATATTATATATATATATATATATATATATATATATATATATATATATATATATATATATATATATATATATATATATATATATTACACAGACACGGATACGTAGCACGACCCGATCAACAACTAATAGTCCACTGTTTTTTATATTTGAAACATCATTTCTGATTTTATGGTTAACTTTTTTTTTTACCCGAAGTATTTTTTGTTCAATGATCTATTTACACCGATCAAATCTACATTCTTGTTGAATTAGAAATTTAGAGGACATATATTTTGTTCTTTGTTTTTCTCACAGTGAGAGTTTTGATTCGGCGACAGATGACAGATCATGGTGACCATTACTTTTGCAAGTGTGTTTAACTATCCAATTGATCACTCAAGTCCTATTTTACCTAAACATGGTTAACTTTTACGATTTTTTTTATCTTCAGTAATTTCTTTGTTTATTATTAGATTTTGATGAATTGCATGGAACTATAGTTATGGATGTGTCTGGTGATTCGTTCAGGTCCTTTTGGTCTCAAAATTTCAATAGAAAATATGCATATTTAGGAGTCAGAACTTTGTATGTGCATATTTTGTTTCTTGAGTCGACATTTTTCCTTAATTTACAATTATTTTTTGCTAATGATTCATGTTATTTCATCTATTATGAATGTGATACATCATTATGAATGCGGGAAGAAATTCCATGTTGGCCTGTCTATGATTTTGTCAATGTATATTTTCCTTTTTAATGATTAATTTACCAATTGATCTATGTGCTTCACCGAAGTTACTGAGAATTATAGTCTCTTTTTATAGTTGGCACAATGAAGATGTGTGACTATATTTATATGTTTTAGATGCTCTTACAAAATAGTTTTGTTATGTGTTTCATACTTAAAATGATTTTTTTACTTACTTTCTAATGGTAAAAAGACTTACGGATGCTGAAATTGATGAGCTGATGGTCGAATGGAATCAATGGATAAGTTTTATTTTGTCATGTCAATCATTTGATATGGTCAAGTGAATTTGAAATTTTTTTCTATTCTATCATTGGAAGCGCGATATGTTTGATTATAACAATTTTCATTATGTAAGTTGGGTTATTGCAGGGATGAGAATGCGGTTTTTCTTGAATAATTAGTTATCGGCATATCTATAATTTTAAACATTATCAACAAAATGACGTAGTTCTGAAAAGAAAATTCTACGGCTAGCCATCTACTATAAGCTACCCTATCAAACACTAAAGAAACCAATAATCAAGTATCTAACAACTATACCTAGACAAATGATACCTACAACTATACCTAGACAAATGATACAACTTAAAATTTATAAAATGACATGACACGCTACCGACACCATACGCTACGGTAAAATTTAAGGACACAACACACTACTGACACGTGTTATATATATAGATTTTTGTCCAGAATGACAAAATTATCAAAAAAATCAGGATAGAAGGAAACTGTAATTTAATCAGGACAAAAGTAACAATTATGAAGTAACAAGTATGAAGTAACAAATGTGGAATAAAGTAATTATGAAGTAACAATTGTGAAACACAAAGTAACATTAACACGTGAAGTAACAATTGTGATTTTTGTCCTTTATAATCATGAAAATGTTAGTTTGTCCTTCCATTCCCATTTATTATTTTTTTTCCTTGTTGCCCCTTCTCCCTTATATATATATATATATAACAATGTTTTTTAACATTTCAATTGAGGGAACTTAAATAAACAAAAAAATAAATATAAATCAAGGTTCTACAATAGAGACTCTCTTTTGTAACGACTCGTAAATGACAATATAGCCCTCAAAAAAAGAAAAAAGTGGCTAGTTATATACCTGAAACATTTCCTCTAAGTTGGGGCTTTGGAAAGGGTTTGGAAAGGGTTTCTGCTAATGTCAAAGTATGGTGCCCTGATCATTGTAATAATCAGTGCTGATGTTCTTTGTCTAGAACATCTCTAAAGGTCCCGATGTTTTTCATCTATCCGTATTTGGTCAGTCGTTTGATGGCTATTCTTAGGGTGCATTAACTTTTCATATCCACATTAATTTATTTTCATGGAACTCGATTCTTATCATTTTCATAACAATGATGTTTCTTAGTTTCCATGTTTCCTGCTTGTATAATTTTTTCCAGCGTGTCATTTCGGGTATACAAATGACTGCTATGATTGCTCTTTTTAAAGCACTTCTTTTGGACTATTTTATTTTGGTCTCTTCCTATATGTGTTCCTTCATGCCACTACATCATGTTACTTTGAATTTGTGTTGTTTTACTATTTGTAAATTGTAATAAAGTTGATTGCCATCAACTTCAATCCATCGCCGGTTCTGTCTCGCCCTTCCTGTAATGGTCTGCTATTTTTTTCTTTTTCTTCTTGATAATTCTATCGTTCTACGTTCCTAATAATTAAGAGTTAGTGATTAGTTTTTTATTTTTTTGAGGAGTTTATTGTTTGATTTTCACTGTTGTTTTCTCCTTGAATTTGCAGGTAGAAGCGGACCTAAGCTTATCTCTTCTACTGCTCTTGGCCCGGTAATTTCTCAGATTTTTTTTGGATAGAGTTTGCTTGCTTTATTTGCTATATAGTATTTTGGTACTGTGTGGATGTACTTGCTGGAAACGCATCAAATTGGTGATAATTTTTCTATGCATGAAAAATGAAATCTTGTGAACTGAGAGTAGCTAAATAGAGTTTTATTTCCTCTCGATTTACTTTTGTTAAACGGACTGGTAATGTTCCTGCATAGTTACTAACTAGGCATGGTTTGGCATTGTCTAGTCATGTTTCTTGGGGTACCGCCCATGCGCATGATGTAATATCCGATGTTAAAGCAAGTTTTCCTTAATAAAAGATATTTTTTTTCAAAAAAATAATTAAAAAATACATCAATTAATAAAGTGTATATAAATAAAAATATACTATTGTTGTATCAAAAAACAAAGAGTGAATATATGTCATTTTATGGACGGTGGGGGAGAGGGGAGGAAAACAGTAAGAACGAGCTGAACCGAATCTTAAGGCGATTATAATCCCAAGTTTAGACGTGTTAAACACTTAATTAAAACTCAGCTAGCTGATAACTGAATCCTAAACTAAGAGGAATTTTACATGATAGTCAGGTGCATCAGTTGATGAATCTAGTTAGAATTCTCTGTCTAGGGAAATGGAGTGAAGAATATGTTTTGTTGTGCTATGATGAATTGAAAAAGGAATTTCGTACAGCCTAACTGAGTACCAGACTATTGATCTACTTGCCACCCTAACATAATGCTCAAACTTGAAAGCGCCATAATGCTACACTTTTACCTTTTCCCCTGACCTACTACGTGGTATGCATAAAGGTGCAACAAGCTTTTTTAAGGAAGTAACATTTTTCACTCATGGTTTGGAAACTTAAGATAGATATGGATGATTATATTGACATAAGAATGGTAGTAATATTTCATTAGCTAGAATATTTGATCTTGCATAGTACAATTTCAGGATAATTATTTATCATTAATCCCAACTACTTGTAATCCTATGACTTCAACTTTGTATTTCAACACATTATTGAATTCCTTATTTGACACGTCTATCTTTTGTCTAGTATATTTTCTCTTTTGAGATGGGAAAAGTATATGTCGTGTTTGTTTGTGAAAATCTTGGCATTTACACGGATTGGGAAAGGTACAAAGCTGAAGTCTCAGGGTTTCCAAATGCCATACATTGTAAGTTTGATAACAAGCATGAGGCTTCAGCTGCTTATTCACAATTTTTGATGGATCGCAATTGGTGTTGTAAGGTGATTAATTCTTTCTTTTGAATATATTTCCTTAAATGTGTTTGATTTACTTTGTGGTCATGAAACACCTTTCGTTCCTTTCTAGAATCCTAGGTATGTTTGCCCTCATTGTCAAGGGTGGAATTGCTTTCAAATATCCAATTCAAAAGCGACTATTGGAAGGCATTTTTATGAATGCAATACCACGGTATGTGTAATCACGTTTATGTTTAAAATTATAAACAGAATTTGTTGGTTAGATAAATAATTTCTTTGGGGATCGGTATTGACAGTGCACTATTTGGTATTAACAGGGCAAATGTGTCGCTGAAAATTTTTTAGCTACGCATTGGCCACTTTTTTATACACATTTGCCCTGTTAATACCAAATAGTGCCCTGTCAATACTAGGAGCCATTTCTTTTGGTGGTACTAATATTGAGCTTGTTTTATTGTGTGTAAAAAGGGTTGTCATTGCATATGGGGGCAAATTTAAGAACGAAAGAGTGCCATAAGCGCCCTGATGTAAGATTTCATTCACATGAGACGCCAATGAATAAGACTTTATATGATCAAAATTACTTTAGTTAGTATAATTTTGCTGTATATTGGTCCCTGGCATTGGTGAATTGTTCATGACTCTTTTAATTGCCATCATTATTTAGCCATTGTCAGTTGTCATTTCTTAGTAACATAGTTAGTTAGCCATTGATCTATGCCTTCAAATCATTCTTGTTGCTAAGTTGGAAACAACGCTAGTAGCTCCCATTCAAGTGATAATTCTTCAAGTGATAATTCTAAGCTGGAAGACGCTCTATGAGAAGCAAGAGAAGAAAGAGATAAAGCAAGAATAAAAGTAGAGTTGTATCGGGATTTGTTACATGATATTTTTAATTTGAGGTTGAATGACAATTAAGTAGTTTTATTGTGCAACATGTTATAGCTCTTTGACTTAAGTGCATAGATCACTTTGATTGTAGTCTATGATAACGTATGATGTTGAATCATGAATGCTTAATATTCTGAACTTTTATTGCATCATCTTATGTATGAAATGGTTAGTATTTACAAATGAAGATTGAGTTAAGGCGTCTCGGCTAGTAATACAAGGACTATAGGTCCTTTGTGAACTCATCTGTCGCTTAAGCGATAACGTAATAAAATGACCATTAATCTTTGTGAACGCGTCTCACCGTGTCCGTGTCGTGTCAAATGCTTTTGAAAGATGTCGTGTAGCTGTGTCTGTGTCTGTGTCGTGTCGTGTCTGTGTTGTGTCATGTGTCGTATATGTCCATGACGTAAATACCCAGATATATAATATATATTATCTATTGTTTTTAGATGTTTACCCTTGGGAGGAGTAGTGAGTAATCAAAAGTAAGAAACAGAGATTTGAAGATGAAATGAAAAAGAGGAAGTGAGGAGTGAAGGTAACCATGGCCTCCTTTTGTAGCCTGTTTTTTGGTAAAGCGACACGGAATTTGAAGGGTCACACGGAATTTAAATATTGCATGTAATATTTTAACATCATGTAATCTTAAGAATCACACATAAATAAGAATAACACTAAACATACATGCATTTCACAGCTTTAAACGCACATACAGATCGACGTTGATAAATAAGAATAACACTAAACATACATACATATCAAAGCTCAAATTCAAACTCATAGCAGAGCAGACACTATAGACTGCTATATGTAACACTAAACACTGCAAAAGGTATGTCTACACCATACTTTAACCTATTAATTTCTCTGTTGAGAGGAAGAACAAAAATTGATGCACTTTTACACAACAAAACAATGATACAACAACTATACAAATTCGCCACAACATGTTTCGCTATTTCAATTTATGGCCAAAAGATGTGTAGTGAATAATATTGTGGCATATTATGTTGTGTACATATCATTTTCCCAAAATATATTTCCTACCATCAATCAAAACAACAAGATAAAAAAGGATTCATTTAATTATGGACCCAAACATTACTCCTCCCCGGCCATCCAGACAATAAAACCAACCCTCATATGTTTTATTGCACTTATATTCAGGATAAAGATCCATCACCTTGTTCACATCCTTCATCGACACATGTGGAATGGGAGGAGGTAGGGTTGGAAGAGGCGGTGTTGGAGGAAGCAGAGTTGGAGAAAATTGAGGATAAATGACCTTGAAAATTTAAGGCCTACGTTGTGACTCCAAGTCACATTCTTCTTCTTCTAATTCATGCCTTCGAATCAATTGCTTAAATATAAGTATTCCTACAAAAACTAAAAATAAAATTGTCGCAACCTGACGAGATAAAAACAAACAAAACATCAAAATAACACATAACACATTATAAGACTCTTAACAAGCAAACAACACAAACAAAACTTCAAAAAAACATATAACACATTATAAGACTCTTTACAAGCAAACAACACAACAGACATTAACTCAGCTGGAGGCATTATTCAGCTGAAAATCAGCACATTTACTTTAATCAAAAGTAATATACAATAGTGTACTAACATGAGGAGTGAAGGCGAAACACATAATTTGGGGTGACATTAAAGATGCCAAACAACCAAATTGCCAAACAACAAAGTTTCTGACCTAACCCGCAACCAAGCCATCAACCAAAGTGCTTCAAATGATGACAAACACACACACACACACAGAGATATATATATATATATATATATATATATATATATATATATATATATATATATATATATATATATATATGTGTGTGTGTGTGTGTGTGTGTGTGTTTTTAAGTGATGCCAGCATCGTAGAAGACGGAAGACCTGTAATAGACGATCAGAAATAAAATAAGCAGCTGAAAATTGAAAATTCTCGGAAAAAAATTGAACGAAGATTTGCAAAGCAGATTAAAGAAGAAGAGCCAGATGGGAGGCATTGGTGTCGCTCTAGTGCCCTACATAGGGAACAATAACCCACAAAACACCCTTTCACATATGCAAAGCAGATTAAAGAAGAAGAACAGCCCGAGTGGAGGCATTGGTGTCGCTCTAGTGCCCTACATAGTGAACAATAAAAGCGATATGAAAGAAAGCACAAAATCAAAGGTATAAAGACAATCGAAGCTTACTTGATTGATATTATACAGTGCCACATCTCCTTTTATTTTATAGGAGTGGATTTTCTTCTTGAAAAACACGATAAAGTATTTGAAATTTAAATATAAATTACAGATAGAATTTTGACTATTATTAGCAATTTGTTGCACACACAGGCACACACACATCTCATACAACTTATTACTGCTCATCTTCAATTATTTGTGTCTGAACATTCCTTGTCTGAACGTGTGTCTGAACCTTTAATATGATCCTAATACAGATTGATATCATGACTGAACAAAGCATGTAAATGCAGAGCAAAACTCTTTTTTACCGTGAAAGTTTGCATTTTCCATTTGAATATTGCTACAAGCTTACCCAAACACATATACCCTAAATGCAGAAGCTTCAAAATTAGTACATAACGACAGAGGGTATATCAACAACAGCTTCGGAAGCAAAAAAGAATCAATCTTTCAACTGATCTTCAGCGTTCTTCAACAACAGAGGGTAATGATCGAGGAAAATATTTTACAACTCACCGATTTACAGCTGTAATGGCCATCTCCCTATAGTCTTGTTCCTTGCGAAAGTGAACAGGATAGCTATTAAACAGAACATCTAAGAAGCTGATGCACGCGTTGGCTCCATATATCCAAGAAGCAAAAGCCTAGGATCTAGTCTAGTATCGATTGAGAAATGATATACCGATTGAAAAAATATTTTATATATATATATATATATATATATATATATATATATATATATATATATATATATATATATATTACAGAACACGGATACGTAGCACAACACGATCAACAACTAATAGTCCATTATTTTTTATATTTGAAACATCATTTGATTTTATGGTTAACTTTTTTTTACCCCAGGTATTTTTTGTTCAATGATCTATTTACACCGATCAAATCTACATTTGTGTTGAATAAGAAATTTATAGGACATCTATTTGTTCTTTGTTTTTCTCACAATGAGAGTTTGATTCGGCGACTGTTGACAAATCTTGGTGACCTTTACTTTTACAAGTGTGTTTAACTATCCCTCCTATTTTACCTAAAAAAATCACCAGGTGATCACTCAAGTCCTATTTTACCTAAAAAAATCACCAGGTGATCACTCAAGTCCTATTTTACCTAAACATGGTTAACTATAAGCTACCCTATCACACACTAAAGAAACCAATAATCAAGTATCTAACAACTATACCTAGACAAATGATACTTAGACAAATGATACAACTTAAAATTTATAAAATGACACGACACGCTACCGACACCATACGCTACGGTAAAATTTAAGGACACAACACGCTATCGAAACGTGTTATATATATAGATTTTTGTCCAGAAGGACAAAATTATCAAAAAAAACGGGATAGAAAGAAACTGTAATTTAATCAGGACAAAAGTAACAATTATGAAGTAACAAATATGAAGTAACAAATGTTGAATAAAGTAATTATAAAGTAACAATTGTGAAACAAAAAGTAACATTAACACGTGAAGTAACAATTTTAAAGTAACAATTGTGATTTTTGTCCTTTATAATCATGAAAATGTTACTTTGTCCTTCCATTCCCATTTATTAATTTTTTTGTCCTTGTGGCCCCTTCCACCATATATATATATATATATATATATATATATATATATATATATATATATATACCATGAACAGTGTATCATCAACAGACAATTTTCTCTTTCATCAATGACTGTTTGTCAATCACTATTGTACAACAGTAAAATGTAATGATGATGTCGGGTATCATTATTCACTTTTTCTGAGAAAAGCACTTTATTAGTCCTTTTTCAATTTCTTCATGATTTATAACAATGTTTTTTAAAATTTCAATTGAGGGAAACTTAAATAAACAAAAATAAATAAATATAAATCAAGGTTCTACCATAGAGACTCTCTTTTGTAAAGACTCGTAAATGACAATATAATATTGAAAACATCCATGTTTGATACATATGTTAAGTAATTATGTTATTAATTGTTTAAATAAATAATAACTTTTTTTTAGAAAGGAAATACTTAATAACTAGTAAACATTTCAAAGTCTAGATATAGCCCTAAAAAAAGAAAAAGTAGCTAGTTATATAGCCCTCAAAAGTTAAGAAAGGCTAAACACGTTTAACAAGGTGATAAGGATTTTCTTTGAAAAGTGAAGTAAAAATTATGGAAGAAAATAATGTGTATGTGTCACTACTAATATCACCACAACAATCTATACCACATATTTTATCGAGACCCGTCACAAAAAACTATTCATCTTTTTAATCTATGGAAACAACACAAGTAGTGATTTGTGCACTACACATTTGTGTAGTGCACAAATCATTTCCCTAATGTGTATAACGAAAAGTAATGATAGAATGACGTTTCACGGAGCGTACCCGTGTAAAAATTATGAACTTGTAAAAAAAACGTAATGACGTTTATCAATTCAGATTTCATAGGGAAATTTTACTGTAGAAAAATGTAACTGGCTAAATACACATTATAGAATTCGACAGATGTGTATATTTTGTATCGGTAAATACGAACAGTAATGGTATAACAACATTTTCCGGATCGCACCACTGTTGACGAAAAAATTGTAATGATATTTAACGAAACAATGATACAATGAAGATATCGATCAATAGTGAAAACCACCGTCGCGTCATTTATGTGCGACAATTATTGTGACTCTGTCATTATTCATTAATAAAATAAAACTACCGGTACACACAAGTTGTCAAAATGTCAAAATGTCAATCATCCCTCGGTATAAGAGGAATTGACAAAGCAACTTGGTTTCTCCACTATGTTTCTCATCTAAGAAAGATACTTGGTTTCTCAACCATTTTCATCTCCTCTGTTGTTGATCTTCGGTTTCATCTGCAAAGGTTTTATCTACAAAGGTATATTTATTTTCCTTTTCTCATCTCAGACTGTTATTCTTCAAATTGTGGCACATAAGTAACCCACGGATATATATATATATATATATATATATATATATATATATATATAGGTAAAAGACACTTGCTTTTCCACCGTAACCCACAATCTAAATAAATTTAAAGAAAAAATCATGTAAAGATTCATCATAAATGATTAACTAAAGTGAAGTAAAACAAATGTGTACACGGTTTGGAAGCAGGTATTTTATACCACAATTTTGTAATTGAATCTAGCTTGGTCATGAAATTGATATGGAATGTCTTGATATTATTAGAATTAAAATGAATTTCTTTTCTTCTCTTTCACTTGGTGGTAGCACTGAGGAATTCTTTCAAGATAGCTTTGGTTTTAGCTTTGGTTGACAGTGTTAAAGTAAACTGGGTGTGAAATTAATTCTCTCGTGTTGGTTTTTCGATAACAGGTTTGACAAACACTGCCAATCATGTCTGAAATCTCAATATTTCTCTTAGGATTTGCTTTTGGATGTGCATTTTGTATTTTGGTGCCATTTCTGTATAGGCTGCAAGAACTGTATTTTAGGAGTACCTCAAAAATGATGCCAGAGTCTTCCAATGCTACCATGCTGGAGTCTTCTGATGCTACCATGCCGGAGCCTTCTACTACAACTTATAGTAGTGAGAAGAGGCCTGAAGGTAGTGGTCCTTTGTCATCTCCTCAACTTGAACCCATTGGCCCTTTGACTTCTGTTCTTCCATTTGATCCCACAACCCACGTTGTGGAATTGAAGAGGCTAGTAGTTTATTGTCATCTCCTCAACTTGAACCTATTGGCCCCTTGTATTCTGTTCTTCCATTTGATCCCACAACCCACGTTATGGAAATAGAAGATTGTATATCTCCGTTTGCTGAGCAAGCCTGCGTTGAGGAAATTGAAGATTACATATCTCCTCATGTTGAGCAAGCCCGAGCATACTTCCATCTAAAGCGTTGGCCCGGGATGGCTCGTTCAGTTCCTAAACATCCAAATAATCAAGATAGTACTTCAGCTTTTCTATCATACGTTGGTCGTTATTGATTGTGTTTTTCTTTGGAAGAAGGTTCACGTTATTTTTGAAATTGTTTGTATTGGACTTTTTGGGTCTTAGCGTTGTGGAATGAGTATATGTAACACGACACATGACACATACTCTTTCCATATGGTTGGTGGTTAGACTTGTATTTTGTTGATGAATACCTTCTTAGTTGTTGATTTCAGAGTGTTGAATTATGCGTGTTTTTAATTTCTTGTTTTAATTCATGTACACCTAAAGACTTAAATGTTAATTTCTATCTCTGTTGCATACTGTTATGTGTTGGTATGATACTATTATGAGTTTGATTTTGTCTATCTCTGTTGCATAATGCTATGTGTTGGTATGTTATTGTATATGTGTTTCCGCTGTTGTAGCTAATGGTAGTTATAATCACGATCTTGTAGGTTCTAAAATGATGGGTATATTGATCAACGATAACGGAGATGTTTTGTTTGTGTTCGGCGGTGGTGCTGATCGGAGTGTGGCTGTGGAGGATGAGTCTACATCATTGTCGACTTCATCGATCGGGAAGAATAGTGATGATGAGTGTTCTCCAGGCGATGATGAAGTGGTACAAAGCGAGTATAAAGCAGTTGGAGGTTTAGGGGATTTGGAGGCGCTAGAAGAGGTGCCGATGAAGTATGTTTTTTTGTTTTTGTTTTTTAAGTCTTTTTAATTTTTTTTATCTAGGTTTTGGATATGAATATGAATTTTGCTAGTGTTTGTGTTATTGAAGTTTATTGTTCTTCCATAAGTTGAGTCTTGAAATTACTCTAGTACCCTCATTCATCAAGTATTTCAGATGTCTTATACTCTCAATTGTTATCTAATAAACGTATTTGTGTGTATTTCAGGAGAAGCATATCACAGTACTATAATGGGAAATCGAAATCTTTCACTAGCTTAGGAGACGTTGTGTGTTTTTCCATCAAAGACATCGTCAAACCAGAAAACGCCTACACCAGAAAACGCAAGAATTTGCTTGCATATCGTAACAAGAATCATAACGGCATTAAAAGAGGCAACAATAACTGGATATTAAATGACACTCACACTCGCGTAGCAATTTGGCTCCTACACCAACTATGGCCCGTGCTGATGATTCAAACACGGATTTGAATTCAACTTCACCGCCTCATGGCTCTCGTCACCTCAAGAAAGATTAGTTTCCATTAGTTCTGGAAGAAGAAGTAGAAGAAGAAGATGACGACGACTAATCACGGACTGCAACAAGGGAACGATCAACAAGTGTGTTTCGCAACTATATTGAGCCCCTTTATTTTGATAGCTAGTAGGATGGAGACTCATGCATGAACTATGTCAAAAAAAAATTAGCTAGTAGGATGGGCACTCATGCACTTTCTGTTGGCTAGTCGTTTCAATAGGCAACCTTCTAAATAATTCACTACAAGAAAAACAGATATTAATGATAGGAATTTAATGATGGGCCGTAATTTCAACACTATCAACATCTTTTAATGACGGTAATCTCTATATATAATTATAAAATGTGTAAACAGTGAGAAAGTTCTAATTCTCGTCATTATTGATTCCTCATCCCCTTATTATTTCTATACACAAAATCATCTCGTCATTGATATGTAAAAAAATATTATAAAATATATTTTTCCCATTATAAGCATTTCTTTAAAATTTCATTTTAAAAAAAAACCCAAACCATAGGCGGGCAACATTCTCACCGAAATCATTCCTAATTAATTTTTTTCCTAACATTCCTAATTAATACACAAAACCTAAAAGATTTTTAGACCTAAACCAAAAACCTAGAAAATGTTAACACCGACGACGACGACTACTAGCTACTTTCACAACACCATCGATTCCGGCCTGTGTCCTAATTACCACAAATCAATGGTCTTTCTGACGACTGCCTTTCTCTGTCATCTCCGATTATCATTCTCCATCATCTGAATTCACTAATTGCAGACGAAGCGGGTCCAAACCCTTTTACTTTGCACTAGCGACTTGAAGAAGACTGTAAGTAGAAACTTTGCTCTTGCAGTCCAAGCCAAAGATGACCTCTCTGGCTATCTTCTCCGGTGTTCACTCTTGCAGAGGTTGCAGGTCATGTCAATGTAGGTATTTCCCCCAATCATTTCCCCTCAAATTAGAATAAGAAAGCCCTTTTTTATTGAAGGTTCCCTTTTCGTACTGTTAGGTCTCCCAAATTAATCTTTTGTTTACTGAATTATTCACAGTAAGAATGTGATTTACTTTTTTATATTTAATTTGGTGTTGTAAAAATGTCTTCTTTTAATTATTTTTGTACTTACAAAATCCATAGCTTCACATGAAAGATGGTACCTTATACAAAACATGATCTAGCTGTTACTATTGTAATGGTTTTGGTGTACTCATTAGTCATTTCAGGTACTTTTTGGTTTTGAATCTTCGTTTTCCCAGAATTAATCAATCGCATTATTCTGAAAATGTCATTTCAAATGGTTGAACTGAATAGTTTGTTTCTTATTTTTTTTATTTACATGTTGTTGGACTTATTTCTTAGTTTTGATGATGAGTGCCAGACTAGCTGTCATAGTGCAAAGGCAAAAAGATGTCTAGATCAAATGTATAGGCTTATTAGAGTATGATTCATAAATAGGTTTGATCAAACAAGCACTGTAAAGGGCTGCTGGTTTATATCAGCAGACTGGTCCATATCAGTCGGGTAGATAGGTCAGTAGACTAGTCAGGAACCTGCTGAAGACTGAAGGCTGAGTTTTCAAACTCAGTTACAGAAGGCTAAGGGATCAAACTTAGTAATTAAAGTCAAGGATATAGAATCAGAATTTAGGCAAGTCTGTGATGACCTAAACTGATTACAGGTCTAAGTTCCATTAGTTGGATGATATTTGGAACTTGGTTATAATTTTAAAAGGTGTAATCTAGCTTCACAAATAAAATTTAGATAAAAGAAGTCAGCTGCATTGTATTTTATACACATCAAATTGGAGTTCAACAGACTGACATGTATCACAGCAGACTGATGAACCTGCTGATTAAATACCTCGGGTAATTCAAGATTACATTGGAAGATTACATTGAAAATGACAGCCAACTACCTCTGACTTATCAAACAAATCAAGGGCTGAGATTAAAAAGACGTTGGGATGATTCAGATTATTATCCAATGGATATAAGTCAAAGGGTGGACAGACTGCACTGTCAAAAAAGAATTCTGACAGTGTCAGTCCTATGAATAGTGACAGAATGCAAATCAGATGGGACAAAAACAAGGAACGGTTACATTTGAATTTCAAATACAAGTCACATGCATTCTTGCCTATAAATAGAGGACTTTCAACTCAGAAACAAGATGATGAAAATTAACAAACTTTGAAGAGATATTACTGAGCTGAAAAACACCCTGCTGAACCTACTGAACTTTAAGCTACTTATCTAGAGAAATTCTTCAAGTGTTTTCTACATTCAAGCTACATCAAGCATACACACTTGAAGCCTGCAAGCTGCTGATTATATCATGCTAATCAAGTTGCTGCAACTGAATCATTTACTTGATTCAATCTTTATTTTATAAAGAACCTGCTGAAGAAAGTGAAGCACTTTGGTGTGAAAGACTGTTGTTTGTGGTGGAGCTGGTGAAGAGGCAATCCTACCCTTCAAGGACCAGTGGAAGACTCAGGAGCAGCAATCCTACATGTTCCCAGTTTTTAGTTTGTGAAGCCATAGTTATTGGTGAAGGACAAGCAATTTAGGAATCTTTGTAAAAGCTACATCAAAGATCTCTAGTGAATTTCCTCCAACATCACAGGAGAAGAGTGGACTGACAGGATTACACCACCTGGAACCACTATAAAAACTGCCTACTTACTTTCAGCATTTACATTCTGCACTTAGTTTATTTTACACATCAACCTACTGAATCTAGCAACTGAAATCAGACACTTGCACTACTGAGTATCTAATACTTAGTATCACATTTAACAACAAGTATTAAGGCTTAATTTTGATATAATTCCGCTGCACAAATTCAGCAAACTCAACTGTCAGTAGACTACTGTTTATCAGCAGGCTACTGAAGTCTCAGCAGACTACTGAAGTCTCAGCAGGCTGCTGAAGTTGCAGAATTTGTTAACTCCAAATTTTTAAGTGTTAAGTTTATTCATGTAACACCCCGGTTCCCAATCCCGTCGGCCGCCGGTATTGGTCTATGTAGTGCCACTCATCACGACACACAGTCGTGGCGGTAACATCCAACATTCCACAACAGAAAGAAAATAAACATTCACCATTCATTATTTTGAGAGAAAGTATTAAAGTGAGTACAAATATCCTGAAGTAAATGAAATTATGCGGAACGTCAAAATCTTTAAAATTGGAAATTTCAAATAATGTAGACGACATGTGACTGCGACTACGTGGCTCTCAAACCCCGCGACATCCCAGCAACAAGCAAACATCCAAAGGAATACCTGCTAAGAATCTGCTCCCCATAAATGGATCATAGCAGGGTCAAACGAAAGTACAAACCGTCAACGACAAAGTTGAGTAAGAATAAATCTAGTGTACATAAAGTAAAGCCAACCCATGAAGGATACCCCCAATTTATGCAGGACCCAACTGTTGGAATTAAAATTTATGTTTTGATGATAATTCATCTAACTTGTTCAAAGTATTATCTTAACCCCATTGATGAAGTGCTGAAGCCAGCTGTTATAGTGAAAAGCTAAAAGACGTCTAGAAATGAATGTATAAGTCTTACTAGAGTCTGATAATTGTATAGGTTACATCAGACAAGCACTGTATAATTAGCGTGTCGTAAAACTGAAAAGCTGGAAATCATTTAGAAAACTGGAAACTACCAATACAAGCAAACTGACTCAGAGCACACCTACGTAACACTGAAGAAGGTAAGTTCGCTGAGAGTTACAGACTCGGTTGGCTTATCTAGAAGATTGAAGAACTGAGGGTCACAGACTCAGTTATTGAAGAATGAAGAACTGAGGGTCACAGACTCAGTTATTGAAGAATGAAGAACTGAGGGTTCAAACTCAGTTATGAAGATTACAAGTCGAGACTGTAAAGTTGGACTTCAGGCAAGATTATGGTGACCTGAACTGACTTTATGGATCTTGTATGAAGACCTAAGAATCATAAGGACAATGAATTCTTAGTTGATAATGAGTCATGGTGTACTCTGATTAAGTCAATAATGATCAGATGAAAACTGGAGCACTGATATTTGAAGAAGAGTAAAATTTCAGTTAATGCTCCAAGTCAGTTAGAAAACTGACAAGTGAAAACTCAGAATAAAACTGATAAGGAAACTCAGTTTTATAAGTCAGTCATCCAACAACTGAAAGTACAGTGGAACGTTGAAAAGGAAACAATTTCATTGGATGAGTTACTGACACTGCAGAACGGTCAGAAAATATATCCGTTGCAGAAAAAGACACTGATACAATTCGAATCTAAGCCAGATGAACGTTGGACCTTATACTATAAATAGAGGACTTTGCACCCAAGAACAAAACAAGAGATTTACAAGATTTAACGAGCAAGTTTATGCATTAGTCATCTTATTCGAATTGCTATCATCTATGAACTTTAACAAAGATCATATCTAGTATTTCTTCAAGTGTTCAAGCTACAAAGAATCTATCAAGGATCCAACACTTTGAAGAACCACAAACAAGAATCAATTTATTTGATTCTCAGCCCAACTTTGATTTCACATCAAAGGTTTTAGACTGTCAAGCAAACCAGGAAGGTTTCGCCAAGGACAGTTGTGACAAGCAGTCGGGTAGACTGTGTTTGTGGTGGTAGCTGGTGAAGAGGCATACGTGTACCCTCCAAGGACCAGTTGTTCAAGCATTTGGAGAGCAGCCATTCTACCTGTTCTACAATTGTTTAGATAGTGACGCTAGGGATTAGCCAAGGACTATTGTTTAGGACTTTTTGTAACAGTGCACCTCAAGAAGTTCTAGTGGAATTTTCCTCCGCACCACAGGGGAAGAGAGGATTGACAGGATTACACCACCTGGAACCTCTATAATTTCTGCCTTATTTACTTTACGCATTTACTTACTTACTCAGCATTTATTTATAGCATTGTGATACTTGATTTTACACAGTCACAACTGATATTCACCAGAATTCAGTTCACAACACACAGTTTTCATAACAGAATAACAAGATCAAGAAAAAGGCTAAAATCATATCCGCTGCCGGTTGACTCAGTTTCAGCTTAAGTCAGTTTGACTTAATCTCAGCTTTGTCAGCTTAACTCCACATAAGTTTTAATTGAATTTTTAAGTTGTTTAAAATCCAGTTTTAGGGACAAGTTTATTCACCCCCCCCCCCTCTAAACTTGTGTTAGCCTTTCCAAGGGACCAACAATTGGTATCGGAGAAGTGTTTCTTTGACAAGATATCATTTGCTCTATATCTCCTCTAGTTGTTCTCAGTTGAAAGCTCAGTTTTAAATTAATTTCCCACTCACTCACAATGGATAACAATCAATATGCAAGACAAATTCTTATGTGCAACATGGACAGATTTGACGAATACAAACATCGTATGCAGGCATTCCTGGAAGCTAGTCATGATGAAATGATGGATGTACTCACGGATGGACCAATTAAGATCACTCATATGCAAACTGTTGGTGGAGAACAAGTTCGAGTTGCTAAACCCAAATCGGAATGGACCAGTGATGATCGCAAGCGAAATAATCTCAACAATGTGGCCATGGACTTTATCCTCAGAACTCTTGATAGCAACATGTACTTAAAAGTGAAAGAATGCACAACAACCAAGGAAATGTGGGACAAACTCCAGTTAGTTTGTGAAGGAACAGACTCAATCAAGGAAAATAAAATTTCTGTTGCAAAACAAAAATTTGAGAATTTCAAAATGAAATCTGGAGAAACCATTGATCAAATGGAGACAAGATTCAGTGCTATCATGGATGAACTAGATCTACTCAAGATTGAATACTCAAAGAAAGTTATCAACACAAGAATCTTGAAGGCTTTACCAATGTGCTGGAAGATGAAGGTCACTGCTATGGAAGAATCCAGGAGGCTGGATGTAGAAGATTCATTCAAAATCTTTTCAGATTTGAAAGCCTATGAATTCAGTGAAGATTTCACAAGCACAGATGCAATAATCAAGGCTCTGGAAGAACCCAAAACGACAGCACTTGCAGCAGCAGCGAATGACATTCAAGAAAACTCATCTAGCAATCTTCATGAATTGGATGAGATGGAAGAACAAATGGCTCTGATGATGAACAGAATTCGGAGGATGAAGAGTGGACATCCAGTCACTCAAAAATTCATCAAAAGAACTCCTAAGAAAAGAAAAGATGATGAATACCTCTGTTTCAACTGCAAGAAACCTAGACATTATAAAGCTGAGTGTCCAGAACTGATCAAGAAGACCCCACCAAGAAGAGTTGGTAGAAGAGCACTCCTAGCTGGAGATGAATCAGACTATGAAGCTGGTACTGAAAGACTATCAGATGACACAGCTTTAATGAAACATATGGAAGATCAAAATGAGGTATGTGAATCTAATTCTAAATACTCCTCAGCTCAGATTTCCATGATAAATGCATGTTCCTCGACTGCTGACTCCAATCCAAAAAATCTAGAATTAGAGGAAACGCTTGACGAGTTGATGAATCAGCTAGTAACTATTCAAGCTGGTTATGAATCAATCAAAGCTGAGAAAGAAAGTCTAATTCTGGAAGTTGAAAGGTTGAAGTCTGAACTAAAAATGTTGAAACTGACTAAAACTGATAAAGAAAAGATTCAGCATCAGACTGTTGCATCAGCAGCAGCAACTGAATCATTTGCTCAATCAAGTTCGGTTACTGGATTCAAATCAGGAAAACCATATGGAGACAAAACTGGTTTAGGATTTGATACACAGCAATCTTCAAAGAATGGAACTAGCAACGCTGCTGGACCTAGTACCAAAACTGGTATTAAGTTTGTAGCTGAGCAATTTCCACAAACTAAGAAAATTGTTGAACCAGTAAAGCCAGTATCACAAAGGACAAATCAGCTTCCTAAGAAGACAACTGTATCTACCAACAAAAGTAAGTCAAATGGTAGATCAGTTGTATTTAATGGAAACCGAAAAGGCAAATCAATTACCAGATCCATAAAAACCAATGAAGTCAGGAACCAGAAAAATTACAATCAAAGTAAATCCAAGAATGTTAGTCATTCAAGGATTCACACATTTAGGGGGAAAGGAAGACTATACCCCACTGACGATGATTGGAATTTTACTGATTTGGTTAATAAAACTGGTAATAACAATCATTCCAGACAGAGAACTTATCACAAGTCTCAGTCCAAAACTCAGCAGAGGACTAATCTCAGTTCTCAGCATAAGTCACAGTACAAAGGTCAGTTCAGACCTCAGTACAGAATGAATGATAGTTATCATTCAAGCTTTAATAACAAAATGCATGGTGGAAATAAATTTCAGCCAAAAGATCTGAGAGATCATATAAATAAGATACAACCCAAACATAGACATTATGGGAGTGTAGCTTATATATATGAAAACAGGTGCAACAATATCCGAAGGATACCCAAGGGATATATTCCCAGTGTTGTACTGACAACTGACCCCCATGGACCCAAACTGAATTGGGTACCTAAAACCTTTTAATTTTTGTTGCAGGATATTGGTACTTTGACAGTGGTTGCTCTAGACACATGACAAAGAGCAAGGACTGTCTTAGTAATTTTACTGCAAAAGATGGACCTAAAGTCAATTTTGGAAGTAAAGATAAACCCGGATACAACAGAGGTTATGGCACCTTAATCAGAAATGGACTCACAATCAAGAATGTATCCTATGTAGAAGGACTTCACTACAATCTACTCAGCACAAGTCAATTTTGTGATATGGGATACAAAGTCACTTTTGATAAAGATTTATGCGTTGTCATCAGCGAATCAGCTTATCAAGTTGTCCTAGCCGGAAGAAGAAAGGAAAACATGTACGTGGTAGATTGGACAACTGCCATTGCTGAAACCTGTCTACTTGTGCATACCAAATCAGAAATCAGTTGGCTATGGCACAAGAAACTGAGTCATCTCAATTTTGATGACATCAACACACTTGTTAAGAAGCAGCTAGTCATTGGGCTACCAGAGATATCATATAAGAAGGACAGCTTATGTGATGCATGCCAACAAGGAAAACAAACAAAAGCAAGTTTCAAGACCAAGTCTCAGCATTCTACAACACGACATCTAGAATTTCTACACATGGATTTATTTGGACCTATTACACCAATTAGTATCAGTGGAAAGAAATATACTTTGGTGGTAGTAGATGATTTTTCAAGATACACTTGGGTAATCTTTCTAACCAAGAAAAGTGAAACCAAGCAGAAACTCACAGAACTTCTCAAGAGACTTCAGAATCAAAAAGGAGTTTCAGTTGTGAAGATAAGATCTGATAAAGGAACTGAATTCCTCAACAGTGTGATTATTGAATACTGTGAAGAAAATGGTGTGTTACACCAACTTGCTGCCACAGGGACACCACAACAAAATGGTGTAGCTGAAAGAAGAAACAGAACACTCAAAGAAGCTGGGAGGACCATGATCTGTGAAGCTAAACTACCTGAAAGATATTGGGTAGAAGCAGTTAATACAGCTTGTTACACTCAGAACAGAGCTCTCATGAACAAGAGACATGAGAAGACTCCTTATGAAATTTGGAATGGAAGAAAACCAAATGTTTCATACTTTCTTGCTTTTGGAAGCAAATGTTTCATCCACAATAATGGAAAAGATCAACTTCATGTTTTTCAGCCTAAAGCTGATGAAGGAATTTTCCTAGGATATTCAAGTGTCAGCAAAGCTTTTAGAGTACTAAATAAAAGGACACTCAAGCATGAAGAATCAATACATGTAGTATTTGATGAACCAAACTTCCCTGGTGAAGCAACTGAAGACACACCAGAACCAGTTTCTCAGTCTCAGTTACCAGTAATACTAGAACCAAATTCAGTTGACATTGGTAGATTACAAATCTCAGATTGTTCAGATCAAGATCAACCTCAGTTTCCATTCACTCTTCAACCTAAACAACTTCATTCAGATCCAGTTGAACAAGTTCAAGAATCAGTTTCTGAAGAAACAGTTGAACAAAATGCAAATCGGTTATTACAAACTCACACACATCAATGGATGAGAGATCACCCTGAAGAACAAGTTATTGGTGATACACAAGCTGGAGTTCGAACAAGACATCAACTAGATGCAATGATTGCATGCTTTCTATCTCAATCAGAACCTAAAGAAATTGAAGAAGCATTGAAAGACCCAGATTGGATCTTAGCTATGCAAGAAGAACTCAACGAATTCGAAAGAAATCAAGTATGGGAATTGGTGGATAGACCAGCTCATGTGAATATCATTGGAACCAAATGGGTCTTCAGAAATAAACTTGATGAAGATGGGAATATCATCGGAAACAAGGCCGGACTTGTAGCCAAAGGATACTCTCAAGCAGAAGGCATAGACTTTGATGAAACCTATGCACCAGTTGCAAGATTAGAAGCAATCAGATTATTTCTTGCCTTTGCCGCTCACAAGAAATTCAAAGTTTATCAAATGGATGTCAAAAGCGCATTTTTGAATGGAATTCTTGAAGAAGAAGTATATGTTCAACAACCACCCGGATTTGAAATAAAAGATCAAGCAGATAAAGTTTTCAAATTAAGAAAAGCTCTTTATGGACTCAAACAAGCGCCAAGAGCTTGGTACGAAACTCTATCACAGTTTCTAGTGGACAATGGATTTATTAAAGGAACAATCGACAAAACTCTATTCAGGATGAAGAATGGAGAAGATACTCTACTTGTTCAAATTTATGTTGATGATATCATCTTTGGATCAGAAAATGAACAATTATGCGAGAAATTTGCAAGCTTGATGAAAAGCAAATTTCAGATGAGTATGATGGGTGAACTAAATTATTTTCTAGGACTGCAAGTTAAACAGTTAGCTGATGGAATTTTTATTCATCAAACCAAATATACAAGAGAACTTATTAAAAAGTTTGGTATGGAAAAATCTACTGGAATTTCTACACCAATGAGGACCAACATCAGGCTTGATGAAGACAAAGAAGGTAAAGATGTTGATCAAACACTCTACAGAAGGATGATTGGAAGCTTACTCTATCTTACAGCAAGTAGGCCAGACATATCTTTTGCTGTCGGTGTATGTGCAAGATTTCAATCAAGACCAAAAGAAAGTCATCTCACAGTTGTGAAAAGAACTTTGAAATATCTGAAAGACACAGACGGAGTTGGAATTTGGTATTCAAAAGAAGGAGAATTCAAGCTGATTTCTTATTCAGATTCAGACTATGTTGGATGTAAAGTGGACAGAAAAAGCACATCAGACACATGTCAGTTATTGGGAAATAGACTTGTGTCATGGTTCCGCAAAAAGCAAAACTCAATTTCAACTTCTACAGCTGAAGCTGAATATATAGCAGCTGGAAGTTGTTGTGCTCAAGTTTTATGGATCAGACAACAATTAAGAGACTATGGGATAGAAGAAGGAACAATTCCCATAATGTGTGATAATACGAGTGCAATTGCAATTACTGATAATCCAGTTTTACACTCAAGGACAAAACACATTGATGTCCGTCATCACTTTATAAGAGATCATGCAGAGAAGAAGGATATAACAGTTCTTTATGTACCTACTGAAGATCAGTTGGCAGATATCTTTACAAAGCCCTTGGATAAAGAAAGATTTGCTAAATTAAGAACTGAGTTGGGAATAATCAAAGTCAGCTAGTCAGTTAAGCCAGAGATTCGTCAAGGGGATTAATCTTTGTTATGATGGGTGCGCTCACTTAACAGATTAGTCATTGACATCAACAATCTCAAACTGACAACTGAAGAACTTGACAAACTGATTAATTTGATGGGACTACATTATCTCAAGAAACTGAATCACATCATCAATTTTCATCCCAGTCAAAGTTAGTCAAAGATTGATAAGATAGAATCAACAGCAGTTATATCGCATTAAATTACCACAGTTCTTTTTGTCAGAATTTCGTGTGTACACCCCACGTTTGTCAGAATGGTACACGCATCGGTTATCAAAACCATCATGGAATTTGAAAAGTTGTACCACTCAACCGCCAGAATATCCCACCTATTTATTCAACCTCCGTTCACACTATTCACTATTCAAATTCAAATTATTTTCAAAAAGACTCTTACAACTCCTTCTCCCAAAAATCAAACTTGTGTGTTCACACTCATATATGTCCAGTTCAGATGATTCAAGAGACACTCGGTTGATCAAAGAATTGGATGAACTAACACTTGACATGTATGAAGGTTTATGTCAAAACACGTTGTTAGCCAGTTGTGTCCGAGACAAAATCGAAAAACAACCCGGATTGAATAACATCCTTGAAGTTAGTTTCAAAGAGAAGCGAGATGTGGAAGGTATCTTACAATTTTGGCAAAATATGCGAATGGCCAGAGATTCCTTAATAACTACTGTTCGTGAGGATCGGATTGTTCTCAATGAAAGAGTTTTACGGTCACTCTTTGGCTTCGCAAACACAACAGCAACCTCAACAGAGTTCAGCACTTTATCATTGAAGAAGGAAGCTTTTCTTTCAATGATCACTTCATCTACAGAACCAATACAGCCTCGTGTTCATATCGATAAAATCAAAACGGAATTTGGACATCTCAGCAGATGGCTCAGCAGACATGTTATTGGAAAATCAAAAGGAATCAACATACTGTCAGAAGATTGTATCTATCTCATGAACATAATCTGGGATGGAATAGAATTTAATTGGGCAGGGTATATTCTAAATCAGTTCAAGAAGCAACACCTAGCTGAGTTGGAAAGTGCGAAAAGAGCACAAGCTGAAGGTCAAGTAACTGATGGGAGATTCCGACTAAGGAAAACACTTAGTGGAATCATTCAGTTTTACTTAGAAAAGATTAAGGAAGGAAAGCAGACAAGGCAAACTGAAGCTTTGAAGCAAAGCACAGAAACAATAGAAGGGGAAACAATCTCCCAACCTAAAGCAAGTCAGAAACCGGAAGCTGAACACAGAGGCACCAAGCGAAAAACCAGTTCAATAGAAGGAAGATCAGTTGCAAGGTGCTTGTACTCAGAAATCTCAGGTGAGAAAGTACCTACTGAGGGGGAATGACAACAACAAACTGAAGTCACTGCAGATCGTACTTCTCAGTTACAACAGACAACGGTTCAGAAATCAACACCAATTTTCGAAGCTAATAGAATCATCAAGATGATGAAAATGAAACTTCAACCAAAAGGTTTTCGAGACATCAGTTTGCAGCCTGAAGAGAAGTTACTCTTGGAGACATTGGAAGTTAGAGATCTTTATTCTCTGTTTCCTATAAAAGAATTTCTTGACAATTGCTTTAAAAGATTTACTGAGTTAGCAAAAAGAAGGGAATCAGGAACATCATCTAAAGACAGTTCAAAGAAGAACGATGATGGTGATGATGGAAAATCAAGACAAGAAACTGATAAAACTACAGTTTTGCAACCAGTTACTCAACCTCAACCTGTAGCAGAGCAAACTGAACCACAACAAGAAAAATTGCCAGTTGGAAATCAGACAACTGACACTCAGCGGGCAGCTGATGAAGCCCGACAACTGATGGTTATTCCTGATGATACTCAGGACAAGGACCAGATTGAAGATACATATGATCCTTCTGACTGTCTATCTAAGGATGAATTAGCCAAAGTTCATGAAAACTTGAAAATTGTACTCAGTCAGAGAGACACACAGAACAGTCTTTTATCAAACATCTCTGGATATCTTGAGTATAGAACTAGAACTGATGTTTCAGTTCATGCAAGATTAGAGATGATTCACAAAGAAAGTTCAAGTTCTGCTTCAGAAATTGCGCTACTCAAGCAACAACTCGAAAATACAACCGCAGTAGACAGAGAAACTCATGCTCAGGCTCATTGGCATATGAATCAACATATCTACGGGTTGGAAACTCAGCTTAAGGAAGTACTTGCTTCTCAGCGTCAGATTTCGGAAGATCAAAAGGCAACTCATGCCCTGGTAGATCAGTTGTATGATGGCAAAAAGGGGGAAGCTGAAGTTACTTGGAGAGATGAAGCGACTTGAAGAAGAACTACAACGTTACCGTTCAGATCCCAAATCTTTGAAAAAAGAGTTAACTGATAATCAACTTATTGAAAAATACAGTCAGCCTGGAGACAGAAGAGTTACTCTTACAAAGGATCTGTGGACACAGTTTGATTTCAATCCTATTAAAGTCAAGTACAAGGACAGAACATTCGAAGAATCCTTGAACTATTTTCTGTCAGATATCTACTCAAAACAGAAAATTGCACAACACAAGAAGAATCTAAGGATTGATGATAAACTGAAGATTAAAGACAAGACTGAACAAATGAAAGCTGATCTAGCAGAATTTGAAAGTTACTACTTAAAAGACTCAAGCTTACCCAAGCTAATTCAATGGAGAAGATGGAAAGAAAGTAGTCAAGTTGACTACAATAAGACTTTCTCAAAGGAAGACTCCAAGCTAGAAGAAGATTTTCGACTGTATGACAAAGCAAGAAAATATGACTCAGTCATGCAAAAAGCTAAAAAGAAGCTTAGTCTTTAGTCACAGTTATTTGAACATAATGTACTTATCCAGTTTTTGCTCATTCTAATGAAAACCAGTTTTTCAGTTTTACATTGCTTTACTTTGTTTTGATCTTTAAGCTTTTCTTTTAGGGAGAGTTTTGGCATCATCAAAAAGGGGGAAATTGTTGGAAATAAAATTTATGTTTTGATGATAATTCATCTAACTTGTTCAAAGTATTATCTTAACCCCATTAATGAAGTGCTGAAGCCAGCTGTTATAGTGAAAAGCTAAAAGATGTCTAGAACTGAATGTATAAGTCTTACTAGAGTCTGATAATTGTATAGGTTACATCAGACAAGCACTGTATAATTAGCGTGTCGTAAAACTGAAAAGCTGGAAATCATTTAGAAAACTTGAAACTACCAATACAAGCAAACTGACTCAGAGCACACCTACGTAAAACTGAAGAAGGTAAGTTCGCTGAGAGTTACAGACTCGGTTGGCTTATCTAGAAGATTGAAGAACTGACGGTCACAGACTCAGTTATTGAAGAATGAAGAACTGAGGGTCACAGACTCAGTTATTGAAGAATGAAGAACTGAGGGTTCAAACTCAGTTATGAAGATTACAAGTCGAGACTGTAAAGTTGGACTTCAGGCAAGATTGTGGTGACCTGAACTGACTTTATGGATCTTGTATGAAGACCTAAGAATCATAAGGACAATGAATTCTTAGTTGATAATGAGTCATGGTGTACTCTGATTAAGTCAATAATGATCAGATGAAAACTGGAGTACTGATATTTGAAGAAGAGTAAAATTTCAGTTAATGCTCCAAGTCAGTTAGAAAACTGACAAGTGAAAACTCAGAATAAAACTGATAAGGAAACTCAGTTTTATAAGTCAGTCATCCAACAACTGAAAGTACAATGGAACGTTGAAAAGGAAACAATTTCATTGGATGAGTTACTGACACTGCAGAACGGTCAGAAAATATATCCGTTGCAGAAAAAGACACTGATACAATTCGAATCTAAGCCAGATGAACGTTGGACCTTATACTATAAATAGAGGACTTTGCACCCAAGAACAAAACAAGAGATTTACAAGATTTAACGAGCAAGTTTATGCATTAGTCATCTTATTCGAATTGCTATCATCTATGAACTTTAACAAAGATCATATCTAGTATTTCTTCAAGTGTTCAAGCTACAAAGAATCTATCAAGGATCCAACACTTTGAAGAACCACAAACAAGAATCAATTTATTTGATTCTCAGCCCAACTTTGATTTCACATCAAAGGTTTTAGACTGTGAAGCAAACCAGGAAGGTTTCGCCAAGGACAGTTGTGACAAGCAGTTGGGTAGACTGTGTTTGTGGTGGTAGCTGGTGAAGAGGCATACGTGTACCCTCCAAGGACCAGTTGTTCAAGCATTTGGAGAGCAGCCATTCTACCTGTTCTACAATTGTTTAGATAGTGACGCTAGGGATTAGCCAAGGACTATTGTTTAGGACTTTTTGTAACAGTGCACCTCAAGAAGTTCTAGTGGAATTTTCCTCCGCACCACAGGGGAAGAGAGGATTTACAGGATTACACCACCTGGAACCTCTATAATTTCTGCCTTATTTACTTTACGCATTTACTTACTTACTCATCATTTATTTATAGCATTGTGATACTTGATTGTTATACCTTACACAGTCACAACTGATATTCACCAGAATTCAGTTCACAACACACAGTTTTCATAACAGAATAACAAGATCAAGAAAAAGGCTAAAATCATATCCGCTGCCGGTTGACTCAGTTTTAGCTTAAGTCAGTTTGACTTAATCTCAGCTTTGTCAGCTTAACTCCACACAAGTTTTAATTGAATTTTTAAGTTGTTTAAAATCCAGTTTTAGGGACAAGTTTATTCACCCCCCCTCTAAACTTGTGTTAGCCTTTCCAAGGGACCAACACCAACAAATCAATAAAAGTTACGACCAACCATAACGGACACCATACTTCACAACTAACCACCTAAAGGTCCCGAATGTGCACATCCCTCAAAAGGGTAAAGCCCTAGAGAGGAGGATCCTAGAGGTCACCCAATGGTACCATAACTAGGTGGACCACCACGTACTGGGGTGCAAGGAAACCTTCCCGGGTTCCCGGCTTCGGGTGCTACCCTATCCGGCCCGACCACACCACTGTCTGCAACTCCCCAAGTACACTAAGGACACTGAAGTCGTAAGGAAACCTTCCCGGGTTCCCGGCTTCGGGTGCTACCCTATCCGGCCCAACCACTACGGGTCTACGAACTTCGATGCCCAAAATCCGAATCTCACCAAGACACTAAAATTCTAAACTCACCAAAGCATAACCCACTGAACATGTTCGTAAGACTAGCCAACAACCCACAACGAAGGAAACAATATAGACTAGACGCCCGTTTGGAAGGCCGGACGCCCGTCCAAAGACTCTACTGGACGCCCGTCCAAACCATCGGACGCCCGTCCAACACATCAGAGTTAGATCCTAAATGTAAAACAACCCCTCAGACGCCCGTCCAGGTAACCCAGACGCCCGTCCAGGTAACCCAGACGCCCGTCCCCTTAACCCAGACGCCCGTCCACTAAGAACTGTTCCATCCTAAATCAAATTTAACACCCCAGACGGCCGTCCAGCTAATCCAGACGCCCGTCCGAAATGTACCCAGGGCAGACGCCCGTCCGCATGAATCAGACGCTCGTCCAACCTGGGTTTCGACTAGAACCCTAACAGCTCTCTACGCGATTTCTGAGCCGTTTCTCCACAACACAGCAGCAAAACAACACTTTAAGCCCAGAAACTCCATACAAAAGCATCATATCAACTATAGGTTTCAACCAACGCAAAAACACACCACTATCCATACACAACAAAGCCAAGTAATCCAAACGGAGCACAAAACATAGAAATATTCTTACCGGTTAAGCTGCGTTTCTTGAGAACCCTCTGCTATCGAGCTAAAATCGCTCCTCCACGAAGTCCGAATCTATAAAAAGAAAACAGCGATCACCGATGACGAATTCCTAAACACCAAGGAGAGATTTTTCTCTCCTTCTTCCTTACAAGAGGCCGACGGCAAGGGGAGGGTTTTTGGGCTGAAAATTTCTGTTTTGGGGAAAATAAGGGAGAAAAGGGGTGAAAATCCTTTTATTAAGTGATTAAAACTCCTTATTAAAACTCCTTTTTAATTATTACTAAATCTCTCCGTACAATTAATAAATCCCATAATTTCCCAAATAACTAGATCTTTTACTAATTAATTAGGAAGTCAAAATTTCGGGATATTACATCCTCCCCCTCTTAAAACAAAACTTCGTCCTCGAAGTTCAGGTTCTTACCGGGCGTTGATCCACCCCCCCCCCCTTAAAACATCCTTCGTCCCCGAAGATAAGCAAAAGGATTTAACGTGCAAGGCTTGAAAATTGCATACCTTAAGAGAACAAATGCGGGTACTTCTGTCGCATAGCATCCTCAGTTTCCCATGTCGCCTCCTCGGTGGCATGGTTAGACCATAAGACCTTGACGATGCTAACCTCACGTCCCATTGTTTTCCGTACCTTGGTATCTAATATCTGCACCGGTACCTCCTCGTAGGTCAAGGACTGATCTAGCTCAACCACCTCCGGTTCAATCACGTGAGAAGGATCACTCACGTACTTGCGCAATTGAGATACATGGAACACGTTATGCACTTTATCCAACGCCGGTGGCAAAGCTAATCGGTATGCCACTTCACCTATGCGGTCCAAGATCTCATATGGCCCCACGTACTTGGGACTCAACTTCCCCTTTTTGCCAAAACGCATCACTCCTCTGGTTGGTGATACTCGTAGTAATACTTTATCGCCCACGGCGAACTCAATATCCCGGCGGTGTAAGTCTGCATAACTCTTCTGCCTATCTTGGGCAGCCTTCATCTTTTCTCGGATTATCTGTACCTGCTTGACCGTATCTTCGATCATCTGCGGTCCCAAAACCACTGCCTCGGATGAATCGTCCCAACAAACCGGACTCTTGCATTTCCTACCATAAAGTGCCTCAAAAGGTGCCATCTTAATACTGGCATGGTAGCTGTTGTTGTATGAGAACTCAATAAGATCGAGCTTTTCCTCCCAAGAGCCTTTGAATTCTAACACACATGCCCTCAGCATGTCTTTCAAGGTTTATATGGTCCTCTCCGTCTGACCATCGGTAGCAGGGTGAAAAGCTGTACTCATTCGTAGTTCCGTCCCCAAGGCTGCCTGTAGCTCCTGCCAAAACCGAGATATGAATCTCGCATCTCTATCTGATACAATGCTGCTGGGTATACCATGTAGTCTCACAATATTCCTCCGGTATGCCATAGCCAACTCCGTCTTACTCCAAGTGTCTCTCATCGGAATGAAATGCGCCGCTTTAGTCAGTCTATCCACAATGACCCAAATCATATTATTCCCTTTAGGGCTCCTCGGTAATCCACATACAAAATCCATAGAGATGGAATCCCACTTCCACACCGGCACATCCAACGGCTGCAGCATACCCTGTGGCCGTCGATGTTCAATCTTGATCTTCTGACAAGTCAAGCATTTTGACACAAATTCCGCTACTTCGCGTTTCATATTGGGCCACCAAAAGGTTTTCCTGAGATCTTTATACAGTTTGTCTCCTCCCGGATGAACCGAATAAGGCGTACTATGAGCTTCACCCAAGATCCGCCTCTTGAGTTCTTCGTCGGCTGGTACACACCACCGACCCTTAAACCGAATACTACCATCCTCATGTAACGTAAAATCAGCCGCACCATCTGTACCAATCTTGGCCTTCTTTGCCTCGATTACCTTGTCACCCACTTGTCTCACCCGGATCTCAGCGTATAATTCGGGTTGCAAGACGAAGTCGCTTTTATCTCCGCCTTTCTGGATGACACAAATATCCATGCGGTCCAACTCTTCTCGCAATCTGATCCGTGCTACCTCCTCGTACAAGGAATGAATCAACTTCCAACTCAAAGCGTCCGCCACTACATTGGACTTCCCTTCGTGGTATTGAATTTCCATGTCATAATCTTTAATTAACTCCAACCAACGCCTCTGACGCATATTGAGCTCCTTCTGTGTGAATATGTACTTCAGGCTCTTGTGATCTGAAAACACCTTGAAAGTTATTCCATACAAGTAGTGTCGCCATATCTTCAATGCGATGACCACAGCTGCCAACTCTAAGTCATGGGTTGGGTAGTTACTCTCATACGGCTTAAGCTGCCTTGATGCATACGCGATCACTCGCCTTCGTTGCATCAACACACAACCCAGGCCATTCTTCGATGCATCGGTATAAACCTCGATGTCCTCATTCCCATCCGGCAACGCTAACACCGGAGCTGTAGTCAACCGTTCTTTGAGTAGTTGGAACGCCCTCTCACAATTGTCATGCCACTTAAACCGGTTCTCTTTCTGCATCAATGCAGTCATCGGGCTCACAATCTTGGAAAAGTCTTTTACAAATCTTCGGTAATATCCAGCCAAACCCAAGAAGCTTCGAATTTCTGCAACATTCTTAGGTGTTGGCCATCTCGTCACTGCCTCTATCTTGCTCGGGTCAACGGATACACCGTCTTTCGAGACGACATGCCCCAAGAATGCCACTCGTTCCAACCAGAATTCACATTTAGACAGTTTCACATACAGTTGTTTTTCCCGTAAAATCTGCAGTACGAGCCTCAGGTGTTCAGTATGTTCTTCCTTAGTCTTAGAGTAGACTAAGATGTCGTCAATGAAAACTACTACAAACTTGTCTAAGTAGGGTCTGAATACACGGTTCATCAGATCCATGAAAACTGCTGGTGCGTTGGTCAATCCGAATGGCATGACCGTGAATTCATAATGTCCGTACCTGGTACGAAATGCGGTCTTTGGGATATCCGCATCTGCTACCCTGAGCTGGTGATACCCTGACCGCAAATCAATCTTTGAGAAAATACCTGCCCCCCATAGTTGATCGAACAAGTCATCGATCCTCGGTAACGGATACTTGTTCTTCACTATGACGTTGTTCAGCTCCCGGTAATCAATACACAGCCGCATACTACCATCCTTCTTCTTCACAAACAACACCGGTGCTCCCCACGGTGACACACTCGGTCGGATGTACCCCTTATCGAGCAGTTCCTCCAATTGTACCTTTAGTTCTGCTAATTCTTTAGGTGCCATACGATAGGGTACTTTTGATATCGGTCTGGTCCCGGGCACCAACTCCACTGCAAACTCTACCTCCCTCTGGGGTGGCATGCCTGGTATCTCATCAGGGAATACATCCCCAAAATCACGGACTACATCAATGTCCGCTAGTTTAGGATCCCCCGTGCTTACATCATGTACGTGACACATAAACAACGGGTGCCTTTTCTCGACGAGAGATCTCAAAGTCATCACCGGAATAATCTTCACATTAGGTTTGTCCACAAATCCCTTGTAGGATACCCGCACCCCTTTAGGACCTCTCAAAGTCACCTTCTTCTGCTCACAGTCAATTTTGGCTTTATGCCGGTTCAACCAATCCATACCCAAAATAACGTCGAAGTTCTCGAGAGGGAACTCGATCAAGTCAACCGACAAGTTGACTCCCAAAATTACTAATGGTACATCTCTATACAACTTAGAACATGGTACTAACTCTCCTGATGGTTGTATAAATTTGCTGTCAATTACCTCAGATGTAACTAGACCTAACCTCAAAACATGCGAACTTGCTACAAAGGAACATGATGCACCCGAATCAAAAAGTACATAGGATAAGAATGAGTTAACCAGAAAATTACCCGTCACTACGTGGTTGCTCTGCTCGGCCTCCTCTCTGCCCAGTGCGAATAATCTCCCAGTCGATTTTTCTCATCCCCCTGAACTGTGCTGGCCGACCCCGATGGTCGGTTTCTGTTTCCACCAATGGCCGTAGGTGCACCCCCCCCTGTCGGCTCTGTGCAGGAGTACCACTCTGCTGCTGGTTACCCCTACCCATGTTCCCCGTGTTGCTCCCTGGAGTCCCACCCATGTTGCTTCCCGTAACCGATGCCGACCCGGCAGGTGTGGGAGCCGTAAAGCACTCATACCGTCTATGTCCAAACATCCCACAATTGTGACACTGAACCTGCGCACCTGAACAATCGGTACCCGGATGATTTCTCTGGCACCGCTTGCAATGATAACTTCGTGGCCGACTAAACCCCTGGGAGCTACCTCTCACTGGCTGACCACCACTGCCCCTGGTAAGGTGGGAATTTTCCGAAAAGGACGGTCGTACTGGTGGGTTTCCGGAATTGCTCCGCTTTTGCTGCCCCTGATTGTCCTCAGAGACACTCTTCCTCTTGTTAGTAGCATACGCCGCTTTAACCTCTCTCCGAATCCTCTCAATGTTGCATGCTACTTCACACATCTCTTTTAAGCTCGTGAAGCCCCTACTTGCACCCATACGATCCCGGATCGCTAAATCTAAGTGTTGCTCAAACTTCACCATCTTGGCCTCTTCAGTCGGCACTAGCTCAGATGCATAAACTGCCAAGTCGACAAAATTCTCGTAGTATTCTTGAACAGTCATATCCCCCTGTCGGAGATTATCGAACTCGACCCGCAGTTCTTTCCTCTTAGATTCGGGAAAGAATTCACGCCTCAGCTCCTGCTTAAACTCAGTCCAGTTCAGTGGTACCAATACCGTTTCCCCTTGCTCATTTACAGTCTGAGCCAACCGATCTTTGTTAGCACCCCACCACAAATCAGCCCTGTCAACCAAGTAGAAGGCAGCTTGGTCGACCTTTAGTTCCTCTGGACAGCCCAGAGTGGCGAAGATTTTCTCAAACTCCCTAATCCACCGCTCGAGTCCCTTAGGATCTCCCTTACCATCGTACTGACTAGGCCTCTGCTGACTCACGGCCCTAGTCATGCCGGTGGTCGACCCCTAAGAACGATCCTCTGTCAGCTTGTTGACCGCCTGAATCAGGTCTTGATTTATCTTAACCAACTGATCAATCAGCTGGTCCCTCTCATTTCCATTCCTAGGAGGCATAGCTAAAACTACAAAAGTAAACAATCATATATTCAATTATCACCTATATCATGCCACAGAATATTTGACATATACTAACACTTACTGTCCAAAGTTAATTGTAACATGCGGCCACATTTCCACATACATCAGAACTCACCGTACCTTCCCTACATTGGACTCAATACCTACCCCACACATCCTCACTGTGCTCATTTTAGTGAACTTATTCTTAAGGTTCATTTTAGGTGGTGGTCCTGGAGTCAAACGTCTCTGATACCACTTTGTAACACCCCGGTTCCCAATCCCGTCGGCCGCCGGTATTGGTCACTGTAGTGCCACTCATCACGACACACAGTCGTGGCGGTAACATCCAACATTCCACAACAGAAAGAAAATAAACATTCACCATTCATTATTTTGAGAGAAAGTATTAAAGTGAGTACAAATATCCTGAAGTAAATGAAATTATGCGGAACGTCAAAATCTTTAAAATTGGAAATTTCAAATAATGTAGACGACATGTGACTGCGACTACGTGGCTCTCAAACCCCGCGACATCCCAGCAACAAGCAAACATCCAAAGGAATACCTGCTAAGAATCTGCTCCCCATAAATGGATCATAGCAGGGTCAAACGAAAGTACAAACCGTCAACTACAAAGTTGAGTAAGAATAAATCTAGTGTACATAAAGTAAAGCCAACCCATGAAGGATACCCCCAATTTATGCAGGACCCAACAAAATCAATAAAAGTTACGACCAACCATAACGGACACCATACTTCACAACTAACCACCTAAAGGTCCCGAATGTGCACATCCCTCAAAAGGGTAAAGCCCTAGAGAGGAGGATCCTAGAGGTCACCCAATGGTACCATAACTAGGTGGACCACCACGTACTGGGTGCAAGGAAACCTTCCCGGGTTCCCGGCTTCGGGTGCTACCCTAACCGGCCCGACCACACCACTGTCTGCAACTCCCCAAGTACACTAAGGACACTGAAGTCGTAAGGAAACCTTCCCGGGTTCCCGGCTTCGTGTGCTACCCTATCCGGCCCAACCACTACGGGTCTACGAACTTCGATGCCCAAAATCCGAATCTCACCAAGACACTAAAATTCTTAACTCACCAAAGCATAACCCACTGAACATGTTCATAAGACTAGCCAACAACCCACAACGAAGGAAACAATATAGACTGGACGCCCGTTTGGAAGGCCGGACGCCCGTCCAAACCATCGGACGCCCGTCCAACACATCAGAGTTAGATCCTGAATTTAAAACAACCCCTCAGACGCCCGTCCAGGTAACCCAGACGCCCGTCCCCTTAACCCAGACGCCCGTCCACTAAGAACTGTTACATCCTGAATCAAATTTAACACCCCAGACGCCCGTCCGAAATGTACCCAGGGCAGACGCCCGTCCGCATGAATCAGACGCTCGTCCAACCTGGGTTTCGACTAGAACCCTAACAGTTCTCTACGCGATTTCTGAGCCGTTTCTCCACAACACAGCAGCAAAACAACACTTTAAGCCCAGAAACTCCATACAAAAGCATCATATCAACTATAGGTTTCAACCAACACAAAAACACACCACTATCCATACACAACAAAGCCAAGTAATCCAAACGGAGCACAAAACATAGAAATATTCTTACCGGTTAAGCTGCGTTTCTTGAGAACCCTCTGCTATCGAGCTAAAATCGCTCCTCCACGAAGTCCGAATCTATAAAAAGAAAACAGCGATCACCGATGACGAATTCCTAAACACCAAGGAGAGATTTTTCCCTCTCCTTCTTCCTTACAAGGGGGTCGGCGGCAAGGGGGTTTTGGGCTGAAAATTTCTGTTTTGGGGAAAATAAGGGAGAAAAGGGGTGAAAATCCTTTTATTAAGTGATTAAAACTCCTTATTAAAACTCCTTTTTAATTATTACAAAATCTCTCCGTACAATTAATAAATCCCATAATTTCCCAAATAACTAGATCTTTTACTAATTAATTAGGAAGTCAAAATTTCGGGATATTACAATTCACCCCCCCCCCCCCCCTCTAAACTTAACCAAAGCCTTTTCAAGGGACCAACAATTGGTATCGGAGCAGTGCTTCTGTTCTGAATAAATCCTACTTGTTGTGCTTGTGAAAATTCTTTGAAACTTTCTTTCAAGTTACTGATTTTCAAAGACTTGCATCATGGATAACACACAGTATGCTAGAACTATGTTGATGTGTTCTCTAGATAAATTTGATGAGTATAAACGTCGAATGCAGGCTTACCTTGCTGCAACTCATGATGAGATGATGGATGTACTAACTGATGGACCACTGGAGATTACCAAGGCAATAACAGTGGGTGATACAACTGAGTACATTCCTAAACCAAAAAGAGAATGGAATGCAGAAGACAGAAAAAGAGCAAACCTCAACAATATTGCTATTGACATCATTTACAGAACCTTGGATAGCAATATGTACATGAAGGTTAAAGATTGCAAAACTGCAAAGGAACTTTGGGACAAGAT
The DNA here is from genome assembly GCA_024500145.1 of Gentiana dahurica var. dahurica. Lineage (NCBI taxonomy): Eukaryota > Viridiplantae > Streptophyta > Magnoliopsida > Gentianales > Gentianaceae > Gentiana > Gentiana dahurica. Next base: position 45,561,899 of record CM044907.1, read on the forward strand.
ACATCTGATCTGTGAAGACACTGATGCAATAAAGAAGAATAAAATCAGTGTGGCCAGAAAGAGGTTCCAAAAGTTCAAAATGCTGCCAAATGAAACCATTGAGCAAATGGAGTCTAGATTTAATGCAATCCTGGATGAACTTACCCTCCTGAGTGTAAGTTATTCAAAAGAAGAAATAAACACAAAAATCTTGGAGGCTCTACCTGCAAAAGATGTTTGGAAAATGAAAGTGACTGCAATAGAAGAAATGAGAAAGTTGCATGAAGAAGACACCTTCAAGTTGTTTTCAGATCTCAAGGCCTATGAATTTAGCAAAAAGCTTGTACCTGAAACTGAAAAAGAAGAGCCAAAGACCACTGCATTGGCTGCTTCACATCGGGAAGAAACATCTGGAGGACAAGATGATCTGCTGGATGAAATGCAAGAGCAGATTGCCCTACAGAGCAAGAAAATCAGGATGATGAAGACTGGAAAGGCCCCTTTCAAGAAATTTCACAAAGAGGCCTACTGAAAGAAAGAAAGAAAGAAAGAAGAATAAAAAAAAGACAATGACTATCTGTGCTTTCATTGCAAGAAACCAGGACACTTCAAACCTGAATGTCCTGAGTTAAAACAAAGCAAGGAACCTGATTATCTTTTGCTTCAACTGCAAGAAGCCAGGACATTTTAGACCTGATTGTCCAGACCTACTGAAGACCAAGATTCAACAAAGAAGACATGGCAAGAAGGCTATGGTTGCTGAAGATGAATCAGGGTATGAAGTGGAATCTGAAAAGGGAAATGAATCAGATGACACAGCACTGGTTGCTGATATGGAAGATTATGCTTTGATTGCCAATATGGATGAAACTGAGGAGGTATACAACACTGTATCTATCAATACTCCTGCTGGAAGTGATTGTGAATCAACTTGTGGTTCAAATCCTAGAAATTCTGACAACAATGAGACTTTGGATGTTATCCTTAATCAACCGAGGATAATACAATCTGGTTATGAGATTATGAAGGCTGAAAAAGAAGCTCTTGAATTGGAAGTTGGAAGATTGAAAGCTGAATTAAGGGTTCTCAAAGGTAAGGAAAAAGATGTTGGACAGAATCAGTATAAGTCTGCTGAACATCCAGCAGCCTCTGAATCTGCTGAACCATCTTGTTCCACTACTGCATACAAATCAGGAAAGCCTTATGGGGATAGAACAGGGCTTGGATTTGGAACTCAACAATCTAACAAGAGTGGATCCAGTAAGGTCACTGAACCTAGTACCAGAATTGGTCCTAAGTTTGTACCTGCACTAGATCCAATTCCCAGTAAGGTTGCTGAGGCAGTAAAACCCAATGAGAATGCTTCAAGGAAGCAAAATCAGAAGTCAAAAAAGTCAACAGCTCCTAATAAAAATAATAAATCTAAAAATAGGACTGTTGTGCCTTCTAAGCCTGCTGATAGCAGACCTGCTACCAAGTCTGCTGGACCACAGAAGGGTAAGAAACAGAAATATTCCAAGGATAAGAATCCTAAACCCAAAAATGTTAATCATTCAAGGGATACTTATCTCAGGGGGAAAGGTAGACTGTTCCCTACTGATGATGAATGGAATATTCCTGCATCTAATGCTAGAAACAGTAAGTATAACCATGCTACTAGGGTAAAACCTAGGCAATGGGATCAGCAAAGGACTTACACAAGACCTCAGCAGACTCCATATTACAGGGTTGTTCCTAACAGACAGCAAACTAATGGTTATGATAATGTTTCTAACAACCAAAGTCACTTCAAACAGCATTATAAACCAAAAGGCCAGAAAACATATGTGAATCCTACACAACCTACTGTAAGAACTTATGGATGTGTGGAATACATGTATGAACCAAAGTATGACACTTTTAGGAGAAGACCTTATGGAAACATACCAAAAGTCATGCTTACTACTGACCACTATGGACCCAAACAGGTTTGGGTACCTAAAATGCATTAACTTTGTTTTGTAGGGTGTCTGGTACTTTGACAGTGGATGTTCCAGACATATGACAAAGAATAAGCACTGTTTATCAAACTTTGTGGCAAAAGATGGTCCAAGGGTGAATTTTGGCAACAAGAATACACCTGGATACACAAGAGGATATGGCACACTTGTCAGAAATGGACTTACAATCAAGAAGGTTGCATATGTGGAAGGACTGGACTACAACTTGCTGAGCACTAGACAATTCTGTGACATGGGATACAAGGTCACTTTTGACAAAAACAACTGCATTGTCATTAGTGAAAGAGGTGATCAAGTTGTACTTGCTGGTAGAAGACAACAAAACATGTATGTTGTGGATTGGTCTACTGCAGTTCCAGAAACCTTCCTGATTGTGCATACCAAATCAGAACTCAATTGGTTATGGCACAAGAAGTTGAATCATTTAAACTTTGATGATATCAATCAGTTGGTGAAGAAGAAGCTGGTGATTGGTTTACCTGAGATCACATTCAAGAAGGATGCTATATGTGATGCATGTCAGCAGGGTAAACAAATAAAGTCAAGCTTCAAGTCAAAAACTAAACAATCAACTAATAGAGTGTTGGAGCTTATGCATATGGATCTATTTGGACCAATAACTCCAACAAGTGTGACAGGAAAGAAATACACTTTAGTGGTTGTGGATGATTATTCAAGGTACACTTGGGTGATATTTATAACAAGAAAAATGAAACACTCAAAAGCATGCCTAATATTTTAAAGAGATTACAAAATGAGAAAAGTTTAACAGTAATAAAGATAAGATCAGATCAGGGTACTGAATTTCTCAACAAGGTTATAAGAGAATATTGTGAACAGAATGGTGTACTACATCAACTTGCTGCTGCTGGTACCCCTCAGCAAAATGGGGTTGCTGAAAAAAGAAACATGACTTTAAAGGAAGCAGGAAGGACAATGATTTGTGAAGCATTGCTACCTGAAAGATATTGGGCTGAAGCAGTCAATACAGCATGCTATACACAAAACAGAACATCAGTGAACAAGAAGCTGCTAAAGACACCTTATGAGGTTTGGAATGGAAGGAAACCAAACATATCCTATTTCCATCCATTTGGAAGCAAGTGTTTTATCCTGAATCACAAGGTCCATTTGAAGACATTCCAACCAAAGTCAGATGAAGGAATATTCTTGGGGTATTCTTCAGTCAGCAAGGCATTCAGGGTACTGAACAAGAGGTCACTAAAACATGAGGAAACAATACATGTTGTGTTTGATGAACCTAAGTTTACTGGTATGGAAGATGAAGATTGTGAACCTGCTGAGAATCAACAAGTCACTGATCCAGATTGTGTTGAAGTTTTGGAAAGATTCAATGACTTGAAAGTTTCTGATACTGCCCCTGCTGAACACCCTGCTGGTAATGTTACTGATGCAACAACTAAAGCAATTCAAGGATCTGCTGACCCCCCATGTAGAAGAAACTACAACAGACCCTACTGAAGATGAGGTTCCTGATAATCAAAATAACCAGAATCCACAATGGTTAAGGAATCACCCTGCTGAACAAGTTATTGGCAATGTACAGCAAGGTGTGAGGACTAGAAGACAACTGGAAGCTATGTTTACTTGTTTTCTATCTCAAATGGAACCTAAAGTTGTTGAAGAAGCAATTTCAGATCCAGATTGGATAATTGCTATGCAAGAAGAATTAAATGAATTTGAAAGAAATCAAGTTTGGACACTAGTTGAAAGGCCAAGTCATGCAAATATCATTGGTACTAAATGGGTATACAGAAATAAACTTGATGAATCTGGTACCATTGTAAGGAATAAGGCCAGACTAGTTGCAAAAGGCTATTCTCAAGCAGAAGGAATAGATTTTGATGAAACTTGTGCACCTGTTGCAAGGTTGGAAGCTATCAGATTATTCTTGGCACATGCTGCATATAAGAACTTCAAAGTATATCAAATGGATGTCAAAAGTGCATTTTTGAATGGCATTCTAGAGGAGGAAGTGTATGTACAGCAACCTCCTGGATTTGAAGTTAAAGATCAAGAAGATAAAGTGTATAGACTCAACAAAGCACTTTATGGATTGAAACAAGCACCAAGAGCATGGTATGAGACTCTATCTCAATTCTTGGTGGATAATGGTTTTACAAAAGGCACCATTGACAAGACACTTTTCAGAATCAGTGAAGGGGACAGCACCCTGCTGGTACAGATTTATGTTGATGACATAATCTTTGGTTCTGAAAATGATTTACTTTGTGAAAAGTTTGCAAATCTAATGAAGAGTAAATTCTAAATGAGCATGATGGGAGAAATGAATTACTTCTTGGGATTGCAAGTTAAACAAATGATAGATGGAATCTTCATTCATCAAACCAAGTATACCAAGGAATTGCTAAAGAAGTTTGGTATGGAAAATAGCACTAAAAATTCAACTCCTATGAGTACAAATATCAGATTGGATGAAGATAAAGAAGGCAAAGATGTTGATCAGACCTTATACAGAAGGATGATAGGCAGTCTGCCGTACCTTACTGCCAGCAGACCTGATATATCATTTGCTGTAGGTGTTTGTGCAAGATTTCAATCTAAACCTAAAGAAAGTCTTTTAGGTGCAGTCAAAAGAGTTCTCAAGTACCTAAACGAGACTTTGGGAGTAGGGATATGGTATTCCAAGGATGGAAGCTTCAAGGTTATATCCTACTCAGATTCTGATTATGCTGGATGCAAAATTGATAGAAAAAGCAATACAGGAACCTGTCAATTAATAGGAAGTAGACTGGTTTCCTGGTTCAGCAAGAAACAGAATTCAATATCAACTTCCACTGCTGAAGCTGAGTATATAGCTGCTGGAAGTTGCTGTGCACAAGTACTATGGCTAAGACAACAATTAAGGGATTATGGAATTGAAGAAAAGGAAATTCCAATTATGTGTGACAACACTCGTGCAATTGTAATCACAGAAAATCCTGTTTTGCACTCAAGAACCAAGCACATTGATGTGAGACATCATTTTATAAGAGATCATGTTGAAAAAAAAAGATGTTGTGGTTCTATATATCCCTACTGAAAATCAACTTGCTGATATTTTCACTAAACCACTTGATAGTGAAAGATTTGCTAAACTAAGGACTGAACTTGGAATTATCAAGGTTGACTGATAATCAGCAGTGTACTGGAATTCACCAAGGGGAATAGTCTTTGCTATGTTGGGTGAGCTCACTTAGCAGACTAGTCATTGGTATCAACAATTCCATGTACTTATGTTTGGACAATTGAGCAAATGAGGTTACCAAGGGGATTGGTCTTTGTCATGTTGGGTGAGCTCACTTGACAGATCAGTCATTGGTATTAAACTTCATATTGTATTATCAATTGAACAAAATTAGAAGAAATCAAGGATCAGCAGAGTCACTTTGTCAGCAGCCTGCTGAAGCTTCAGTATCAGCAGACTGCTGAGCCCACCCTGCTGAGGACTACCTTGCTGAATGAAACGTTATACAGTCAAAGCTCTTAAAGTCAAAAAGCAGATTGGTGGGATATTTATTTTATCCCTTATAACCGCAGTTAACATTATCCAACGGTTACAAATGTTATGGAAGAGTAATGGGCCATGTGTCAAGACTGCATTTATTCAGATTAATCGTGGTCAGCATCAATGTACGTGCAAAGACAGTTGCAACCACTCACTGTCTATATATTCAGACTGTTACACATCAGATTCTCTACTTGCAAAATCTGCTTTATCACTGCGAATTTTACACTGTGTGAACACAGATTCATAATCAATCTTCTCCATCTCATTCTTCTTATACAAATGGCGGAAAAGGTGGATGTTCAGATTGAGTCAAGACAAAGTGTTAGAGGTTTTGTTGTTGATGCAAACCAAACAGAGCTGGCCATCAACATTGGTCGTAGAATAAGAAGGTTTGCTGGCTTGGAAAACAAACTCAATATAAGATTGGAAACAATCTCGTATACAAATGTTGTGGATTTCTGGAAACACATGGTTGTGGAAGAAGGAAGCGTTGCATTCAAAACAACTGTGAATGCTGAGGAGATTGAAGTTTCCCCCAGTCTACTGAGGGAAGTTTTTGGTTTTGAAGAAATGGTGGATGGTCCAGTAAATCCTGAAGCAATGGGATTGGACAAGATGGCATTTGTTGATCAAATCAAAACAAATGAAGCCACACCAAATCCGTTCCAGGCATCAATTGCAGACACATTGGGAATGAGTACAGTCTACTGAGCAAACTCATTGCTAAGAACATACTTGGACTGGTTGGAAGTATGGACACTCTATCTGGACCCAAGATAGAGTTGATGATGATTATCTGCAGGAGCATGAAGTTTGATTGGGCTGGTTACTTCATTCATTACATGAAAAAGGTAGCCAAGGAAGAAAAAGAGGGAAAGAGGAAATCCAAGGCCTTGCCCTTAGGATTGATGGTTCAGACCCTGCTGAATCATTTGGAAATTCCTGATATAGCACCTGAAAAGATCAATCAGTCTAGATACAAGAAGGAAATTGATTATGCTATTCCTGGTCTAGATGATGATGAAGATGTTGCTGACCCTGCTGCTGATGATGATAGTGATGGTGATGGTGATGCTGGTGGTGAGCAGGTCAAGTCAACTAAAAAGAAACCTGTTAAACCTGCTGCACCAAAGAAAGCTGCTGAGAAAAGAAAGGGTGCAGAAACAAGGAAGATAACTGAAGTATTAAAACCTTCAAAAAGAACAAGGAAGCAAACAACACAGACTGCTGAGTCTGCTGAGGGTCCAGCTGAATCTGATAGTACTGACCCTGCTGTTGCTGCAAGAAGAACTGTTGTTGAAATTCTCAGGGAACAACAGAAGGAAGCCAGTAGAAAGAGGAAGTCTATTGTGGCTGAAAAAGATGATGAACCCCTTTCCAAGAGGAGAAAAGAAATTATCCATAAACAGAAACATGGAAAAGGGAAAGAACTGAAAAGCTTGAAGGCACAAAGAGCCCAAGAAGAAGCATCAGTAGAAGAGGAAGAAGAGGCTATTGAGGCTGAGCCCTTGACTATCATCAAGCCTGTGGAAATTACTGACTCCTCACCTGAAAAGGTTGTCAAGTCTACTGAAGCTGGACAGGTTGTTGTTGAGCAATCTGTTGGAGATATACAGCAGTCTACTGACCCTGAGCCTGTTGTAGTATCTACTGAAGACCCACAGCAAACCACTGAACCTGAAACATCTGTTGATGAGCATGGTTGAAGACCCTGCAAGTGTTGCAAGAACTCAGGGGGAAGAGCAGTCTACTGCTAACCCTGCTGATGAGCATGTAAGTCAGGGGGAACCAAGTGTTGTACATATGGAAGTAGTAGGTACAAATTTACAATCTCAGCAACATACTGACTTTGAAACATCTGTTGAAGAAACAATGAATCTACTTGTTGGAACCTTTGGAGGTCAACAAGGTACTGAAAGAGCTCCCAAAAGATCTTTCATGCCCTTTGAAAGGCATGTGAAAGAAAGGAAGAAAACAGAAGAGTATGTAGATCCCAAACTTCAGCAAATTGCTGACTATTTCCAATGGAAGTTTGGTTTCTACAAAAGACAAAAGCCAGCTGCTGAACCTATGACAGATTTTGAAGAATGGGCTTTTAACAAGTTGGGAGTAGAGAATTTGTTGGACCTAGTTGTTACCACTCTGCTGCAATCCAGATTGATGGACTTATTTGATGAGCAAAAGAAGGAGGAGGGTATCAAGTTTAGGGATCCAAGAGATGGCAATGATGACTCTTCCTCATCATCATATTCTAGAGGAGATTTCCCCTCTGGACCAGGAGGAACCAGTGGGACTGCGGTAATCATAGAACCACCTGTACAACAGTCCACTGATACTGGTAAGTCTGCTGAGGGCCAGCAGACTGGAGAGATGGATGAGGATCTACAGGATCTCACCATGGATGATCTGGAAGCATTGATCAATGAAGGAATTAATTTGAGTGCTGGTAGGCTAGCTGATGAATCTTCTACATTCCATGTTGTAGATCCTAATGCACAAACTAAACCTGAACAGAGTGAGGATTTGGATGAAGAGAAGGTCACTGACTTCAGTGAACCTAGTGCCAGCTCAGAAGAATCTATTGAATATCAAGATGGGTTTGACTTTGAGGGCATTCTTACTAAAACCGCCATCATTCTGCACAAGATTGGTCATGCTGAAGGATTTCAAGTGGATAATGAGGCTATCTTCAATCCACAGAGAGTTGAAGAGGAGGTACAGGTTGCTGGGCTACAAACATCTTCTGCACAAAGGTTGGAACAGGAGGTACAGGCTGTTGAGTCTCAAACAGCACCTGGACAAAGGTTGGAACCTGATTTGGGTTTGGAGGAAACCCTTGTTGCTGAAGAGGCTGCTGTAGTGGAGCCTACTGGAGACAAGACCACTGAAAGGAAAGATGGTCAGCAGACTGCTGTTAATGAGGATGAGCAGCTGCTGGACTATGACTTTAGTGATGAGGAGTTCCAGATGCCTGAAGAAGAGAATATTAATGTTGATCCACCACAGGCATTTGTTCCTATTTTTGAAGAACCAGCCCTTGATCCTATCTTGGAAGAATATCAAGGACCAAATCCTACTGGATTGGATAGGAGTTGGGCATTGGTTGTGAGCAATCAGAGGCTACAATACAATGTTGAGGAGCCTGCTGATGAGGCTGCTGGTGGAAGGATGACTGGTGAGATACCAGTAGAAGTTTTGAATGAGTTAAGAACTGTAAGGAATGACATGCAACAGTTAAGGACTCAACTAGATAGACAGGAAGAAAGATTTGAAGAACTGATGAAAATGGTGAATGAAAACAGACAATTTACTACCACAGTTGCTTCAAACTTCACATCCACTCAAAATGCTGTGAATGATCTGATACTAGATGTGAGGGGAATCAAGGTTGGAAATACTGCAAAAGAGAAGTTTCTGAAAGACCAATTCATTTCCATCCATCAGAAACTTGACAACCTTGCTGCTACACCTAAGCCCGCTGAGGCTGCTGGAACATCTCAACCTGCTGGATTGGATCCTAAGGTTACTGAGAGGATAAATCTACTGGAACAGACTTTGCAATCCAGGATTACTGCAGTTGACACCAGAACTGAGATTATGGAAGGGCAACTGAATAATCTGGTTATTTCACAGGAGAGTGTTCATGGCCTATTGTCCCGTTTTGTTAATGATGTCACTAAGGGGAAGAGGGCCAAACAGCTGCAGCAAAAGAGGCTGCAAGAATTTTTGCACAGAAGAGATGGCAAGATGATACCAATGCTTTCAGGCAACCTGCACCTGGCAGATTGCAACTTACTGATGATCTTTTTAGACAATACAAGAAAGAGTATTACAACAGGAGGAAACCTTATCAAGACAAAGGGTTTCATGAAGGTCTGAACTCTTTCTTGGGATTGAAATTTTGGGAGGCAAGGATTAAAGCCTTAAGGGCAAGCAACAGAGGTGGAAGAGGTGGAAGAAGTGGCAGAGGTGATAGGAACTTGCCTATCATAAAAGCAAAGGATTCACTTGAAGAGTTTAAGGCACTATACATGAAGTTTGGATTCAAAGTGAATCAGATTAATCTTATCCTGCCTGAAGCATGGAACTGGTGGAAAAAAGTCAATCCCTACATTGATTTTACACTGATTGAAAATGAATGGATGAGGGATATGATAGAAGAGATCAGGGCCTACCAAGAACAAGTGGAGAAGGCCAGACAAGAGAGAGAAAGAAGACAGTAGATCAGCATACTTTAACTGCATTATGTTTTTGCTGATTCTAGACTGTAATATCTTTGAACAAATGATTTTAATGAAAGATGACTATTTGTTCTGTTTTTGTTTTTGTCTTTTTGCTTTGCTGTTAGGTGAGGGTAGTGGCATCATCACCAAAAAGGGGGAAATTGTTGGACTTATTTCTTAGTTTTGATGATGAGTGCCAGACTAGCTGTTATAGTGCAAAGGCAAAAAGATGTCTAGATCAAATGTATAGGCATATTAGAGTTTGATTCATAAATAGGTTTGATCAAACAAGCACTGTAAAGGGCTGCTGGTTTATATCAGCAGACTGGTCCATATCAGTAGGGTAGATAGGTCAGTAGACTAGTCAGGAACCTGCTGAAGACTGAAGGCTGAGGTTTCAAACTCAGTTACAGAAGGCTAAGGGATCAAACTTAGTAATTAAAGTCAAGGATATGGAATCAGAATTTAGGCAAGTCTGTGATGACCTAAACTGATTACATATACCTTGTGTACAAGGTCTAACTTCCATTAGTTGGATGATATTTGGAACTTGGTTATAATTTAAAAAGGTGTAATCTAGCTTCACAAATAAAAGTTTGATAAAAGAAGTCAGCTGCATTGTATTTTATACACAACAAATTGGAGTTCAGCAGACTGACATGTATCACAGCAGACTGATGAACCTACTGATTAAATACCTCGGGTAATTCAAGATTACATTGGAAGATTACATTGAAAATGACAGCCAACTACCTCTGACTTATCAAACAAATCAAGCGCTGAGATTAAAAAGACGTTGGGATGATTCAGATTATTATCCAATGGATATAAGTCAAAGGGTGGACAGACTACACTGTCAAAAAGGAATTCTGACAGTGTCAGTCCTATGAATAGTGACAGAATGCAAATCAGATGGGACAAAAACAAGGAACGGTTACATTTGAATTTCAAATACAAGTCACATGCATTCTTGCCTATAAATAGAGGACTTTCAACTCAGAAACAAGATGATGAAAATTAACAAACTTTGAAGAGATATTACTGAGCTGAAAAACACCCTGCTGAACCTACTGAACCTTAAGCTACTTATCTAGAGAAATTCTTCAAGTGTTTTCTACATTCAAGCTACATCAAGCATACACACTTGAAGCCTGCAAGCTGCTGATTATATCATCCTAATCAAGTTGCTACAACTGAATCATTTACTTGATTCAATCTTTATTTTATAAAGAACCTGCTGAAGACAGTGAAGCACTTTGGTGTGAAAGACTGTTGTTTGTGGTGGAGCTGGTGAAGAGGCAATCCTACCCTTCAAGGAACAGTGGAAGACTCAGGAGCAGCAATCCTACCTGTTCCCAGTTTTCAGTTTGTGAAGCCATAGTTATTGGTGAAGGACAAGCAATTTAGGAATCTTTGTAAAAGCTACATCAAAGATCTCTAGTGAATTTCCTCCAACATCACAGGAGAAGAGTGGACTGACAGGATTACACCACCTGGAACCACTATAAAATCTGCCTACTTACTTTCAGCATTTACATTCTGCACTTAGTTTATTTTACACATCAACCTACTGAATCTAGCAACTGAAATCACACACTTGCACTACTGAGTATCTAATACTTAGTATCACATTTAACAACAAGTATTAAGGCTTAATTTTGATATAATTCCGCTGCACAAATTCAGCAAACTCAACTGTCAGTAGACTACTGTTTATCAGTAGGCTACTGAAGTCTCAGCAGACTACTGAAGTCTCAGCAGGGTGCTGAAGTTGCAGAATTTGCTAACTCCAAAGTTTTGAGTGTTAAGTTTATTCACCCCCCCTCTAAACTTAACCAAAGCCTTTTCAAGGGACCAACACATGTATATGTGCAATGTCGATCCGGGAGCACACTGCTGACGGGGATAGACATAGTAATGGGAATGTCTTCTATAAGGAGTAATGGTATTCAAGGCGATCATGGGAGAGGAATTATCGGTAGATCAAGAGTACGCTGTTGTGGTGGAATTCATAGATCTGTTACTGGCCTCAATAACATGTCCCCTGCAATTGGTCGCTCAATAGGCAGAGGTCGAGGCCGTAGCGTTCTTCAATCGTAGTACCCAAGAAGGCCTCTTCAAGATATCACTACCATTGATAGGGTAACACATTTTATGCATTTTTCATTGTCTATGTGGATAGCTTTATATTTTTGAATTGAAATGTGAATGCGTCTGTGATTCCTTGAAGCTGTTGTGCTATGTACTTGTAAAATGAGTCTTTATATAGCATGGACATGTATGTAGCTAGATTTTGTATTGTTGATCTGGTTGAATTTGTTTGTCTTATGAATAATCATTATAGCAATAAAATAATGTGAATGACAGTGGAACTGTTTAATTTCATTGTTTGCAATTAAATTAGCATGGTTCAGGTTTTTTATCTGCATTTTTATCTTGCTATAATTTGGTTAAACACTATCCATCATTTGAAAACCTAATGAATGTTTGCTTTAATATGACCAGGAAGTAGTGGTCTTTGAAGCTCTTATTCTTGTTGTAAAAAAATATTTATCAAGGGTGGACTGAAAAAGTGGGTTTTAGTGAGATTAGCATGGCATCACATGTGAAAGATTCCTATATGAACTATCATTGTACAGATTTACAGTTTTTAGTATTTGAATCTGTTTCTCTCTACATTGTGCAGATTGGAAAATAAGAGTCTGTTTTGATAGTCCATTATGACGCTGGCGTTGATTAAATCAACGTTTTTTTGGCATTTTCTACATTAACTTGTGTCAATATTCTCAGTATGCTTTGCTGCACTTCTCATATGCTTCAACAGGTTAACCCAAATTCAGTATTCTTTGCTGCACGATAGTGAAATTTTCCTATTTTATCTTACTAACATTTCTTTTGTTTTAATTATCTCACTTCAGGAACTCAAAGAAACAACCAAAGTTTTTCAGCACATTTAATCCGGGCATGAACAATACATCTGATGGCTTGGTGAGATAATTGGAATCAATTTCTCTTAAAATAAAGAAAAGATATCAAGCCCTCTCGAAGTAGAACCTTGAAGTGTCTGATATTTTCCATAATGTCTTCGAAGAAAATTTCTTGTTTAGAATCATGTTCAGGATTCAAGAGGTAAGATCTTTGTTTTCTACATCAAACATATTGCCTCTTGTACCAAAGGTTTTTCTATTTATATCTTTTCATTTATAAGTTCATTGCAATCATAGACTTGTGTGTATATGTGATGGCCTTCAGGGACAATCCGATAGAAAATTCTCAGGAGGGGGGAATGTAGACATTGTGATTATTGGCCCCAATAAAAAAGTTAAAGATACAAGGAGGATTTTTACATTTAACTAGGTTTTTAAAGCAAATGCAGCTCAACATATGAACTCTTTCTCTACCGTACGTATATGCTTCTTCGTTCTCCACAAATGTAAACTATTTTACTGCATTATTACGAGAAAATCTTTCACCATCACCCAAATGGAAGATTCTAAACTTTTCTAATGAATATGCCTTCACATTTCTTAAATGGGTGTGGGCTAAAACTTTATCAAGAAATAAATTTATAAACTATGAGTGCTTGTTCCCCGTCTTCTTCTTTTTGATTTAATATATGAGGCTGCATATTCTCCTTTGTGGATGATTAATTTATAGTAGTTTCCTTTTATTAGGTATTGTTGATAATTTTCAAAGTGATGCTCGGTTCGTGTAAGTGAGCAAATGCATGTTTTGAACATTTTTTTCCTCACTTTCTATCAGTATTAGTCCTAAATTTGTTTTGAACAATCTGATATGTTGTCCTGATTGTTCAGTTATTTTCCTTATTTGCTGAGTTAAATGTTGTCTAGGAAATTCCATTTCCCCTCACGTGTTTAGGCTGCAAACGGACAAGGATTTGTTTTTCATCTACTTCTATACTTTTCCTTTGATACATGTCACCACTTTTCATGTTAGAAATTTTCATAGAATGTCAGAAAAAAGTAACTATTTTTTTTTTGGTTGCTTCTTTTTTCCTTTTTAAAAGGGACATCACGAATGTATGCACATGTAAGGAGTTTTCTTCAATCCTTCACTGCTTAAAGCTCAAATTTGTAGATGCCTAGGAAAACCTCTGTGCTAAGTCTAAAAAATGCATGTTAAGTCTACAAGCCATATAGGGATCCGTGAAACAGAAACATGTTCACTCCTTGATGACATAGGAATGGCTTTCCTTCATAGTGATCATTACTTGGTTAATGATTTTGTTCCCCTTCAATCCACATGTTGTTGATCACCAACATGACAGATTTTTCACAAATGTTATAATAATGGCATCAGTAAGTGATTGTAGCATAAGGACTCCAACCGTTCTGTTTGTGTTACAATACAACTGGTTTGTTTTGGCACCATTCCTTCTATCATGTTCCTAATTTCTTTTTGACTTGTTATTCTCATCCACATAAGCACCACAATTCTCTCAGTGTCTGGATCAAATGATTGTCTTTCTTTTTACACGCATCTGATTATATCGTTTGCAGATCTTTTTCATTTTGTTGTTTCATTTGTGACTTTTGTGACTGCAAATTTTTGTGTTAAATTTGGTCATTCTGAGGATGGGTCTTTTTTTAAATTTGTTATTTGATTAGTTGACAACTTATCAATTTACATATACTATGTCTTTAATATCTATTAAGTACAAATAATAACTTATTGCTTAGCAAGTCTGTTTGAGAGCTCATGCTTGTTAATCCTAGTCTGACTAGTTTATTATGATTGTAAGTGCTTTGATTCTAGAAATAAGAATATGATATCTTGTTTTACTAAATCTGAGTCAACATTAATTATGTTTGTTTTTTGCTTCCGTGCATATGTGTCTAGGATTTAGAAAGGTTTTGATGCATTCTGAGGAGATGTGTGAAAGGGTTGTTATGGATCATATCCTAAGACGGTTCAATTTATTTGTCAAGTAGCTTGATGCCTATAAACCACCAATGATTGAACCAGATTCTTATCATATCCTACCAATGTTTGTTTTCTACTGCTGTGAATTACTTCCCTCTGCCTCATTGCATTACCATAATTTTTTTCATTATGCCAGATTTAGTTTTGGCTATTGTTAAAGACACCGCACCCAATATTTTTTTCGGGCACCACAATGACGTCCGACCAATGGAAATTCGAATGAATGTTCAACATTCAACCTTCGAAAAGTCGAATCTAAGTTCAAAGTGTGGTGCCTTTAATGGGTGCCTTTAGTTTATGTTTATGGTGCTTCAGAAGGAGTGTATTTTATGTCATTGCTTTTAATCTGTGTATGTGTATTGGGTATCTAATTCATGATTTGGTAATTAAATTACAATATCCATACTCATCTGATATTCATATATCTTATTTGAATAAGGACTTAAGAAGCAAGATATAAGAAGATATTGGTAGATATATATGTTATTTTGGGTTGTTGATAATCCTGCCCTTGCTAATTATTTGTTGATTTCTAGTGATCCGGACTTCTCGAATGCTCTTCAATAGCTACGGATGCGTAGATACAACATACTTTTGGCACAACCTACACAGGCATCCGTTCACTTCATTGCAGCGGCTAAAACGTGTGGCTCTGGTCATGTCTTGTCACATGAGGTACCACTGAAAAACAAGGAAGCTACTTGACAGCTTAGTGTTTTGGTGATTGACATTTATGGTTGTTAGATATTTGTCATTGGGGGATGTGATATTAGATATTACTTACATTATGCGTCTACATGTAGATTTTCTTTTTGAATATTTTGAAACTACACCAGAATGTGTATATTGGATACCTCAGTGTATATTTTGGATATATTAATGATGGTTGTTGCAACTTATTGTACTGTGGTTTATTTAATGGTTTTGATATTCTAATATTTATTTGTAATGACTGATTCTTTCATGGTATGTTTGATGAGGGTGGGTTATTTACAAAGAGCAGGATTTAGTGTGGGGCTAATAAGACAATAATGAGGGGATGTTTTGTCATACATTTGTGATTTATTGAGGGAAAATGACCCTACAATGAGGAAACTTATCGTCATTAGTTCGTGCATTAATGAGGGGTAAAAGACCCAATTATGATGAATTGTTTGGTTATTAAATTGTGTTTTAGTGATTGGTAATTAACCTTGTAAAAATGGGAATAGTCGTCATTAACGGGTAGAAACTAATATTTAACTTTAGTTCTAATGAGAGACAAATAGTATAATAATGAGGAAATTACTCGTCACTAGAATTATTTTTAATGAAAGTCTAATCTCGTCATTAAATCCTTGATATCTTTAATGACGAGGTGGGTTCTCGTCATTGAATGCTTTAACAAGAATGGCAACTATGATGGGGCATGAGAGGGATTTCCCGTCACAAAAAAAATTAATGTATATAAAATTATAGTAGAGTTTAATCAAAATAGGGGTTTACAACTTTTTGTATATAATTGTAGAGTATAGTTTACTCAAAATAGGGGTTTATAACATTTTGTGTATAATTGTATAGTAGAGTTTACTCAAAATGAGGGTTTACAACTTATAGTATATAATTGTAGTAGAGTTTACTCAAAACGGGGGTTTACAACTTTTCATATATAATTGTCGTAGAGTTTACTCAAAACGGGGGTTTACAACTTATAGTATATAATTTTTGTAAAGTTTACTCAAAATAGGAGTTTATAACTTTTTGTATATAAAATTATAGTAGAGTTTACTCAAAATGAGGGTTTACAACTATTCACATATCATTGTATAGCAGTGTTTACTCAAACGGGAGTTTACAACTTTTTGTATATAAAATTATAGTTGATTTTAATCAAAAGAAGGGGTTTACAACTTTTTGTATATAATTGTATGGTATAGTTACCTCAAAATGGGGGTTTACAACTTTTTGTATATAATTGTACAGTAGAGTTTACACAAAACAGGGGTTTACAACTTATAGTATATAACTGTAGTAGCGTTTACTCAAAACGGGGGATTATAACTATTCATATATAATTATTGTAGAGTTTTCTCAAAACGAGGGTTTACAACTTATAGTATATAATTGTAGTAGTGTTTACTCAAAACAGGGGTTTATAACTTTTTGTACATAAAATTGTAGTAGAGTTTACTCAAAATGGGTGTTTACAACTTTTTGTATATAATTTACAGTAGAGTTCACTCAAAACGGGGCTTTACGACTTTTTGTATATAAAATTATAGTAGAGTTTAATCAAAACGGGGTTTTACAAATTTTTGTATATAATTTTATAGTAGAGTTTAATCAAAATGGTGGTCTACTACTTTTTGTATTTAATTGTAGTAGAGTTTACTTAAAACGGGGGTTCACAACTTTTGTATATAATTGTATAGTAGAGTTTACTCAAATGGGGGTTTATAACTTTTTGTTTATAAAATTATAGTACAGTTTAATCAAAACAGTGGTTTACAACTTTTTGTATATAATTGTAGTAGAGTTTACTCAAAACAGGGGTTTACAACTTTACGTATATCATTGTATAGTAGAGTTTACTCAAACGGGGGTTTACAAATTTTTGCATATAAAATTATAGTAGAGCTTACTACAAACAGTGGTTTAAAACTTTTTTTATATAATTGTCTTAGAGTTTACTCAAAATAGGGGTATACAAGTTTTCGTATATAATTGTGTAGTAGAGTTTACTCAAACGGCAGTTTATGACTTTTGGTATATAAAATTGTATTAGCGTTTAATCAAAATGGGGGTGTACAACTTTTTGTATATAATTGTATAGTAGAGTTTAATCAAAACGGGGGTTTACCACATTTCGTATATAATTGTAGTAGAGTTTACTCAAAACGGGGGTATACAACTTTTCGTATATAATTGTGTAGTAGAGTTTACTCAAACGGTAGTTTATGACTTTCGGTATATAAAATTGTATTAGCATTTAATCAAAATGGGGGTTTACAAGTTTTTGTATATAATTGTATAGTAGAGTTTACTCAAAACAGGGGTTTACCACTTTTCGTATATAATTGTAGTAGAGTTTACTCAAAACGGAGGTATACAACTTATAGTATATATTTTGTAGTAGAGTTTACTCAAAATAGGGGTTTAGAACTTTTTGTATATAAAATTGTAGTAGAGTTCACTCAAAACGGGGGTTTACAACTTTTTGTATATTAGGTTAATCGAAATAGGGTTTTACAACTTTTTGTATATAATTGTATAATAGAGTATAATAAAAACCGGGGTTTACAACTTTTTGTATTTAATTGTAGTAGAGTTTACTCAAAACGGGGGTTTACAACTCTTCGTATATAATTGTATATTAGAGTTTACTCATACAGGGGTTTACAACTTTTTGTATATAAAATTATTGTACAGTTTAATCAAAATGGGGGTTTACAACATTTTATATATAATTGTAGTATAGTTTACTCAAAATAGGGGTTTACAACTTTTCGTATATAATTGTATAGTAGAGTTTACTAAAATAGGGGTTTACAACTTTTTATATACACAGTTTAATCAAAACGGGGGTATACAACTTATTGTATTTAATTTTAGTAGAGTTTACTGTAAACAGGGGCTTACAACTTTTCGTATATAATTGTATAGTAGAGTTTACTCAAATAGGGATTTACAACTTTTTATATCTAAAATTATAGTAGAGTTTAATCAAAACGGGGGTGTACAACTTTTCGTATCTAATTGTAGTAGAGTATACTCAAAATAGGGGTTTACAATTTTTCATATATAATTGTATAGTAGAGTTTACTCAAACGGGGATTTACAACTTTTTGTATATAAAATTATAGTAGATTTTAATCAAAACGGGGGTTTACAACTTTTTTGTATATAATTGTATAGTAGAGTTTAATCAAAACGGGGGTTTACAACTTTTTGTAATTAATTGTAGTAGAGTTTACTCAAAACGGGGGTTTACAACTTTTTGTATATAATTGTATAGTAGAGTTTACTCAAACGGGGGTTTACAACTTTTTGTATATAAAATTTTAGTAGAGTTTAATCAAAATGGGAGTTTACAACTTTTCGTATCTAATTGTAGTAGAGTTTACTCAAAACGGGGGTTTACCACTTTTCGTATATAATTGTATAGTAGAGTTTACATAAACGTGGGTTTACAACTTTTTATATATAAAATAATAGTACAATTTAATCAAAACGGGGGTTTACAACTTTTTGTGTATAATTGTAGTAGTGTTTATTCAAAATAGGGGTTTACAACTTTTCCTATATAATTGTATAGTAAAGTTTACTGAAACGGGGGTTTAAAACTTTTTGTATATAAAAGTATAGTAGAGTTTAATCAAAGTGGGGGTTTATAACTTTTTGTATCTAATTGTGGTAGAGTTTACTCAAAACAGGGGTTTACAAATTTTCGTATATAATTGTAGTAGAGTTTACTCAAAACGGGGGTTTACAAATTTTGTATAGAATTTTATAGTATAGTTTACTCAAACGGGGGTTTACAATATTTTGTATATAATTGTATAGTATAGTTTACTCAAAATGAGGGTTTACAACTTTTCGAATATAAAATTATTGTAGAATTTAATCAAAATGGGGGTTTACAAATTTTGTATATATTTGTAGTAGAGTTTATTCAAAACAGGGGTTTACGAGTTTTTGTAAATAATTTTTTAGTAAAGTTTACTCAAACGGGGTTTTACAACTTTTTGTATATTAAAGTATAGTAGAGTTTAATCAAAATGGGGGTTTACAACAATTTGTATATAGTTGTATAGTAGAGTTTACTCAAAATGGGGGTTACAAATTTTCGTGTATAATTGTAGTAGATTTTACACGAAACGGGGGTTTACAACTTTTCATATATAATTGTAGTAGAGTTTACTCAAAATAGGGGTTTACAACTTTTAGTATAAATTGTAGTAGAGTTTACTCAAAATAGGGGTTTACAACTTTTTGTATATATAATTATAGTAGTGATTACTCAAAACAGGGGTTTACAAATTTTCGTATTTAATTGTATAGTAGAGTTTACTCAAAACGGGGGTTTACAACTTTTTGCATATAATTATAGTATAGTTTACTCAAAATGGGTGTATACAACTGTTCGTATATAATTGTTTAGTAGAGTTTAGTCAAACGGGGGTTTACAACTTTTTGTATATAAAATTATAGTACAGTTTAATCAAAATAGGGGTTTACAACTTTTTGTATATAATTGTATAGTCGAGTTTACTCAAAAAGGGGTTTACAACTATTTAAATATAAAATTATAGTATAGTTTAATCGAAACGGGAGTTTACAACTTTTCGTATATAATTATAGTTGAGTTTACCCAAAACGGGGGTTTACAACTTTTGTATATAATTGTATAGTATAGTTTACTCAAACGGGGGTTTACAAATTTTTGTATATAATTGTATAGTAGAGTTTACTCAAAATGGGGGTTTACAACTTTTTGTATATAAAATTAGTATAGTTTACTCAAAACAGGGGTTCACAACTTATAGTATATAATTGTTGTAGAGTTTACTCAAAATAGGGGTTTACAACTTATTGAATATATAATTGTAGTTGTGTTGACTCAAAATGGGGGTTTTCAACTTTTCGTATATAATTGTATAGTCGAGTTTACTCAAACAGGGGTTTACAACTATTTAAATATGAAATTATAGTATAGTTTAATCATAATGGGAGTTTACAACTTTTCATATATAATTATAGTTGAGTTTTCCTAAAACAGGGGTTTACAACTTTTGTATATAATTGTATAGTAGAGTTTACTCAAACGGGGGTTTACAAATTTTTGTATATAATTGTATAGTAGAGTTTACTCAAAATGGGGGTTTACAACTTTTCGTATATAAAATTAGTAGAGTTTACTCAAAATAGGGGTTTACAACTTATAGTATATAATTGTTGTAGAGTTTAATCAAAATAGGGGCTTACAACATATTGAATATATAATTGTAGTTGTGTTTACTCAAAATGGGGGTTTTCAACTTTTTGTATATAATTGTAGTCGAGTTTACTTAAAACGGGGGTTTACAACTTTTCGTATATAATTGTATAGTAGAGTTTACTCAAATGGGGGTTTACAACTTTTTGTATATAAAATTATAGTAGAGTTTCATCAAAATAGGGGTTTACAACTCTTTCTATATAATAGTATAGTAGAGTTTACTTAAAACAGGGGTTTACAACTTTTTGTATATATATAATTGTAGTAGTGTTTACTCAAAATAGGGGTTTACAATTTTTCATATATAATTGTACAGTAAAGTTCACTCAAAACCTGGGTTAAAAACTTTTTATATATAAAATTATATTAGAGTTTAATCAAAATGGGGTTTTACAACCTTTTGTATATAATTGTATAGTAGAGTTTAATCAAAACGGGGGTTTACAACTTTTTGTATATAAATGTAGTAGAGTTTACTCAAAACGGGGGTTTACAACTTTTTGTATATAATTGTATAGTAGAGTTTACTCAAAACGGGAGTTTACAACTTTTCGTATATAATTGTATAGTAGAGTTTACTCAAACGGTGGTTTACAACTTTTTGTTTATCAAATTATAGTAGAGTTAAATAAAAACGGGGGTTTAAAACTTTTTGTATATAATTGCATAGTAGAGTTTAATGAAAACGGGGATTTACAACTTTTTGTATATAATTGTATAGTAGAGTTTAATCAAAACGAGGATTTACGACTTTTTGTATAAAATTGTAGTCGAGTTTACTCAAAACGGGGGTTTACAACTTTTCGTACATAATTGTATAGTATAGTTTACTCAAACGAGGGTTTACAACTTTTTGTATATAAAATTGTAGTATAATTTAATCAAAACAGGTGTTTACAACTTTTTGTATATAATTGTATAGTAGAGTTTACACAAAACGGGGGTTTACAACTTTTTGCATATAATTGTCTAGTAGAGTTTACTCAAAACGGGGGTTTACAACATAGTATATAATTGTGTTAGAGTTTACTCAAAACGGGGGTTTACAACTTTTCGTATATAATTGTACTGTCGAGTTTACTCAAACAAGGGTTTACAACTATTTAAATATAAAATTATAGTATAGTTTAATCATAATGGGAGTTTACAACTTTTCGTATATAATTATAGTTGAGTTTTCCCAAAACGGGGGTTTACAACTTTTGTATATAATTGTATAGTAGAGTTTACTCAAACGGAGGTTTACAAATTTTTGCATTTAATTGTATAGTAGAGTTTACTCAAAATGGGGGTTTACAACTTTTCGTATATAAAATTAGTAGAGTTTACTCAAAACAGGGGTTACAACTTATAGTATATAATTGTTGTAGAGTTTAATCAAAATAGGGGTTTACAACTTATTGAATATATAATTGCAGTTCTGTTTACTCAAAATGGGGGTTTTCAACTTTTTGTATATAATTGTAGTCGAGTTTACTTAAAACGAGGGTTTACAACTTTTCGTATATAATTGTATAGTAGAGTTTACTCAAATGGGGGTTTGCAACTTTTTGTATATAAAATTATAGTAGAGTTTAATCAAAATAGGGGTTTACAACTCTTTGTATAAAATAGTATAGTAGAGTTTACTCAAAACAAGGGTTTACAACTTTTTGTATATATATAATTGTAGTAGTGTTTACTCAAAACAAGGGTTTACAACTTTTCGTATATAATTGTACAGTAGAGTTCACTCAAAACCTGGGTTAAAAACTTTTTGTATATAAAATTATATTAGAGTTTAATCAAAATGGGGTTATACAACCTTTTGTATATAATTGTATAGTAGAGTTTCATCAAAACGGGGGTTTACAACTTTTTGTATATAAATGTAGTAGAGTTTACTCAAAACGGGGGTTTACAACTTTTTGTATATAATTGTATAGTAGAGTTTACTCAAACAGGGGTTTATAACTTTTTGTATATAAAATTATAGTAGAGTTTAATCAAAACGGGGGTTTACAACTTTTCGTCTCTAATTGTAGTAGAGTTTACTCAAAACGGAGGAATACAAATTTTCGTGTATAATTGTAGTAGTGTTTACTCCAAACGGGGGTTTACAAATTTTTGTATATAATTGTATAGTAGATTATACTCATAATGGGCGTTTACAACTTTTCTTATTTAAAATTATTAAAGTATACTCAAAACAGAGGTTTACAGCTTATAATATATAATTGTAGTAGAGTTTACTCAAAATAGGGGTTTACAACTTTTTGTATATATAATTGTAGTAGTGTTTACTCAAAACGGGGATTTACAACTTTTCGTATATAATTGTATAGTAGAGTTCACTCAAAATGGGGCTTTATAACTTTTTGTACATAAAATTATAGTAGAGTTTAATCAAAATGAGGTTTTACAACTTTTTGAATATAATTGTATAGTGGAGTTTAATAGAAACGGGGGTTTATAACTTTTTGTATATAATTCTAGTAGAGTTTACTCAAAACGGAGGCTTACAACTTTTTGTATATAATTGTATAGAAGTGTTCACTCAAAGGGGGGTTTAATAATTTTTGTATATAAAATTATAGTAGAGTTTAATCAAAATATGGGTTTACAATTATTTGTATATAATTGTATAGTAGAGTTTAATCAAAACGGTGGTTTACAACTTTTTGTATATAACTGTAGTCGAGTTTACTCAAAACGGTGGTTTACAACTTTTCGTATATAATTGTATAGTAGAGTTTACTCAAACGGGGGTTTAAAACTTTTTAGTATATAAAATTAAAGTAGAGTTTAATCAAAATAGGGGTTTACAACTCTTTGTATATAACTGTATAGTAGAGTTTACTCAAAACAGGGGTTTACAACTTTTTGTATATATAATTGTAGAAGTGTTTACTCAAAACGAGGGCTTACCACTTTTCGTATATAGTTGTATAGTAGACTTTACTCAAAACAGGGGTTTAAAACTTTTTCTATATAAAATTATAGTAGAGTTTAATCAAATTGGGGTTTTACAACTTTCTGTGTATAATTGTATAGTAGAGTTTAATCAAAACGTGGGTTTACAACTTTTTGTATATAATTGTAGTAGAGTATACTCAAATCGGGGCTTACAACTTTTCATATATAATTGTATAGTAGAGTATACTCAAACGGGGGTTTACAAATTTTTGTATATAAAATTATAGTAGAGTTAAATCAAAACGGGGGTTTACAACTTTTTGTATATAATTGTAGTCGAGTTTACTCAAAACGGGGGTTTACAACTTTTCGTATATAATTGTATAGTAGAGTTTACTCAAACAGGTGTTTACAACTTTTTGTATATAAAAATATAGTAGAGTTTAATCAAAACGGGGGTTTACAACTTTTTGTATATAATTGTGTAGTAAAGTTTCATCAAAACGGAGGTTTACAACTTTTTGTATGTAATTGTAGTATAGTTAACTCAAAACAGGGGCTTACAACTTTTCGTATATAATTGTATAGTAGATTTTACTCAAACGAGGGTTGAAAAATTTTTGAATATGAAATTATAGTACAGTTTAATCAAAACGGGGTTTTACAATATTTTTTTTATAATTGTATAGTAAAGTTGAATCAAAACGGGGGTTTACAACTTTTTGTATTTAATTGTAGTCGAGTTTACTCAAAATAGGGGTTTACAACTTTTCGTATATAATTGTATATTAGAGTTTACTCAAACGGTGGTTTACAACTTTTTGTATATAAAATTACTAGCCAATAACCCGTGCACATGCACGGGACGTTTAGATTATATAAATTAAAAAGATAGCATAATGAAAATTGTGACACACTGCAATCATTAAGCGACGATAAAAAGAAAAATGAAACATCTTGTCTTGTTCATATGTTTTCAAAACAAAACATAAATGAAATAATAACAATGTTTAATCTTGTCAGCATCCGCCAAGCTATTCAAATTAAAGCACGACCTGAAATTAACAGTTGAGGCATTGTAATGAGTTAAAAATGTATATTGCCATTAAATCAATTACAATAATAATATTAAAAAAACTTGTTACGTTTTGTACGGTTTTTTTCTTGAATGCGTTTGAAAGCATGAGCATAGGCCTCACCCCAATCCACTTTCAGCACAAATGCAGTTTCTGGTGGGTCCGTAGAATCTGACGTTGTTGGAGCGTGTAGAACGAATGTGAATGAGTTTCCCAATAATCTTTGTATTCGTTGCTCGAAACGTCGATGTCCATCGTCCTATCATCCATATAGATTTTAATTTTACCTTTTCTAAAAATAGACTTATAATTTGAAATGTAATTTGATGAAAAAGCTGTTTAAATCACCGTTTTCATATTTTTCTGTAGGGATGAAGGTGTAGAGTGGAGAAGAAACTCAGCCCCTCCACCAGTCAAGCATATTGTCAAAGGACCGGTTACGTCTGTTATACGTGTTTGAACGCGATATCTACATAAAAACAGAGTATGTAATAAATATTGTTATAATATAGAGTGTAATAAATAAGAGTAGAAAATGGTTATTTACCTCACGACGGAGGGGACAATGTCATTGCATGTAAAACACACGTTATTTCCATTGCAGTCATGCACCTCCGTTTTACATTCCTCGCACGACTCGTGGAACATGTTATCAGTATTTATACTTTCAATAACAGCCACTATGCGGAAATATTTCACCTGTCATGTCAAATTGTTAGTTATGCTAGATTAGTGAGATTGAATAGATACAAAAAAACAGAATAACAATTAATCTTTCTTTTAAAAAAGACATTACATTAGGCACATATTTGAAATCTGATATTTGAATCACCCTTGCATTTGCAATCAGAAGTGTGTTGGTAGGGTTGTGTGCTGACCGTCTTACCCATCCAACCAGGTGCTTAGCACAATTATTTTTGTCATACCTATCATGTTATATTACATGATTATTTGAAAGACAAAGATAATATGTATTACTAATTTTTATGTTTATCGTGAATCCAGATTAACTATACCATGTAAGCACATAATTGCATAATCCCAGATCATCACCGGCATATAACTTGGTGAACTGTGTTGTGCATAGAGTTGTTCCTATAATGCAAACAATCATGAGCATTAATGATTTTGTAAGATGACGCTGACATTTACACTATATTAATCATACCTTTATAGTTAGTCACAGACAAACCACATGCAAGTAAGACGTTGCCTTCACATATTCGACTACCCTCTCCAAATGCGAACTCTCCCCACAGTGTCATTCGCATGAACATCATCCTGGTTTTATGATAGATATGTTATAGGTAATTGTTACGAACAATAGTAATATTGAATAAGCAATAAAAAATGTTAACATCATACGTGTGTAATTTAAAACGTACGTCTTATCCACGATGACAATTTCACGCTTTGGATCGGCGGTTTTAGGGTATTCGCAGGGATGTACGGAGACAACTAAGCAAACAACATCTGTAAATTAAAAATAAGATAAGTTTCGGTGAACATGACATATAACCATTAGTGTTTAGCGAATAGCGTACCAATTAATTGATATTTTTCGTGCGTTTCAAATTGAATGGTGGAAAGCCTCCTTAACGTGTACTTGAATTTAGGGATGCCTTCACAAATATTCGTGTCTAGAATCCTCGTGTCCTTAGTGAAAAGTAGCTCATATTTTGCCTTTGCAATATGATACCCCGATCTACGTGGGATAACGCTTACACCGGAGAAAGCATATACATTTCCTTCAACTAATTCTTTAACAAAGTAACTCATACATGTCAGGTCTTAAATAAATCCCTGCATAAAAAATTTCTACAAAAGGATCAAGTATTAGACTGTTTTTTCAAGTATGGTAAATAAATTGTTTAAAAATGCGTGAAATACGTCCTTACATCTTTATCAATGCACAATGTGTACAATCCTCTTGGGTATCGGTTAATCACCCTGAATAATCGAACCTTAATGACCCAATCATGTCTTCCAGGGCGTAGTGAATCCAGAGGTGCAAAATGCATCTTTTCTTCTGAGCAGCACATCGTCAATCATGATAGATGTATAAGTTTAACAATGCGTTCGAATGGAATTACTTACAATTGAACATAGATACAAAAATAAGTAATAGCATAAAAGTTGTGTTTTATTCCCACATTCATAAAACAAATGAAACCAATAGTACATTAGTGAAAAGACATGTAAATAAAAATGAATATTGTGTTCTATTACAATGTTAATGTATTAAATGATACGAAAGGGAAAACAACCATACACAAATGCACTTCGTCCTATAAGTCAAATACTTCACGATAAACTATATTTTGCGTGTAATTCCATGGGTCACCATCTTTGTTAACTACCAGAAGCTTTAGACCTGAGGGTGCGGTGACACGGGAGATTGCCACGTATAGCTGGCCATGTGAAAACACCGGATTCGGAAGGTATACACCTACGTTTTTCAATGTCTGACCTTGACTCTTATTGATTGTCATAGAAAAGGCCAACCTTAATGGGAACTGTCTTCTTTTTATGGGAAACGGTGAATGGGTGTCTTGTGGTGTCAATGTGATTCGAGGAATAAGTACTTTATCACCCACATTTGACCCTGTTAAAATCCGTGCTTCTATTACCCTATCACCTAGCCGTGTAACTTGAAGTCGCGTTCCATTACACATACCTTGTAATTGATTCAAGTTTCGCAATAGGATCACCGGTGCTCCTTCTTTGAGCTCTAAACAATGACTTGGTATTCCTGGAAAATCTAAAGAGTTGAGGTATTCTGGTGGATTTATGTTGTGTTCGACGTCATGCTGATCAGTGGGAGAGATAGTGTCAGCACTCATGTACTTGCGGCCAGCTCCCGGAATGGCAGCCAACATCATTTCATTTAATTTACTGACATCACTATTTTTCGGTACAAGTATTGCACGATCTTTTAAGTAAGTTGTATCGTTGTAACGTTCCGAAAGATTCGGGTATGTGAAGTCAATCAACTCGCGCAATGCGTTATCACCATTCCTAATCAAAAACTTATCCGGTATTTGAACCCAGTTTGTTTCACCAATATCAGACAATGATATGGCCCGAACATTTCCATCACCAATTGACAAAATCCATTTTGAGAAATCATGAAGTTGTTGCCGTGTTGTTGTTGATATATTATTAGAAAATACACGCATGTTTCTCGTCAGACGTAACACCCGGCAATCTCTCCAAAGATTAGATTGCGTAATTGTGGCCGACACAGTGGCTTCTCGTCTTCCCTTAGGAACAACAGGCAATGTTTGTCTGAAGTCACCCCCAAGAACAAACAATTTCCCACCGAAAGGCCGTCTTTGGTCAAAACCAGGTGAATGTTTCAAGATATCCAAAAATGTCTTATGCACTGCTTCGAAACCATATCGGTGCATCATAGGCGCTTCATCCCATATAATCATAGACGATTCACGAATTAGTTCAGCCAAATCAGAGTTACAGTTTATATGGCATGTTGAGGAATCATCTAACCTTAAAGGAATCTTGAAGCGTGAATGTGCTGTCCGTCCTCCTGGTAAGAGTAATGCGGAAATGCCTGAAGAAGCGACAGATAATACAACTTTTTCTTCAGATCTAAGCTTAGCGATCAAAGTTCTCCACAAATATGTTTTACCCGTACCCCCACTCCCACAAACAAAGAACAAACCGCCTAATTTATGTTCAAATGAATGAACAATCTCATTAAATGTTTGCAATTGTTCTTCGTTTAATCCTGAATGCAAGCGCTCAAACAATTCAGTCTCTGTAATAGGGTCATAGTCTAATTCTTCCCTAATAAGTGCATTTCTTGAAACACTGGCAGCATGACGTGACGGCATTGGCATAGGAGGAAATTCACATAGTGAGTGACCATTCGTATTCAATATCTTTTCTATCTCTAATAATCCAATGTTCTGCAATTCATCATCACTAACACTCATTGTTGAATTTTGCATGCCTCGTCGAAGTCTATATCGGATATCTTCTGTTAGACTTCTCCAGTGTTTTAACCATAAATTTAAAGGTTCAGTAACTTCTGAGAACATCAACATCATGCAGAACATGCTCCGCAACTTCCCAGAAGATGCCCACTCACTTGCTTCAGTTAGAGCCAAATCCCATTCGTTGTCATCCTCTAGAAGACCAAGAGCAACACATGCTGATCTGAATGTTGGATGAAGTATACCGTCAATAGTTTTAAGGTGATCAAAATTTTGTGCCCCTTTTACTTTATGTAACAGCATTCGAAGATAATAACGTTCCCCTGATGTTGGTTGTGCATAAGGCAACCTTCCAATGCATTTATGCGTTTGTCTTCGGGTCCACATCTTCGTAGAATTATTCCATACCCATCTTGTTGGGAACTCTACATAGGTCAGTGATCGAGCATCTGCGTTAGTCCTGTTGACCTCAAACCATTTTGTGAGCATTGTTTCATGAATGTGCTCACGATTGAAAACATTAAACATGCTATCTTCATTTCTAAAACTAACCCATTGATGATTAGGCAGATGGAATTCCAATCTTAAAACAGCTGGATACTGTTTTTGTAGGTCAAATTCGTATATTCTCCAGGCAGCCTCTATAGCTGATATGTATCTACAGTCCAAATATTCTCGAATTTCATTGACCTGTACATTGTTGGGTTGTCCATTAGGGTCTCTATTGCTTCTGTTGTCCACAATTAACACATTTGCCCGATCCGACCCTTTAGACATATATTTGTAAATATACTTGGTTAGCTTCGGATGTGCAACTTTTTCAACATTCACATGCGCTTCGAGACTAAGCAATAAAATTGGAGTGTAAGGAACAACCCACTGATTATTGAATGTAAATCCATTTATCGTAACATGTTTTGAAGGATCGTCCCTACGTCTATACACAACAAATCCATCTGCAGTAACGGTGGTCTGCTGGCAAAACTTCTTAGGGTAATGCTTGGAACATTTTCCATCTACCATACATGGTGCATTTGGGTAAGAATCTCCACATGGTCCATGAAGCATAAATTTCACAACATGATCATAAAGAAGATGGTCGGATTCTTTATCCGGGAGTTCTGCACATATCAATTCATCAATATCTTCAACAGTGGTGGGTTTATCCTCATTGACGAATGTTAGAGCAATATGTGTGTGGGGCAATCCACGTTTTTGGAATTCAATTACGGAAAAATCTGCAAAGATAATGAAATCTTTTATAAAATAAATAAATCTAAGGCATAACATTAGAATAAATACGTGTAATACATGTATTACCTGCTTGTACTCTGCCAAGTAAATGCTTCTTTTTTAGCTCATCCATTAACCGTTTTTGCTTTATATGAAACACTCTAGCAACAATATCAGGTCGGTCCTCGGAACGTTGACCGTGAAATCTTGTTAATTCTTCCTTTATTTCGGTCCATTGTGGATTGCAGGTGAAGGTGATAAACAGATCTGGAGCTCCAAAATGCCTACATATTGCCATAGCGTCCTGATAGTGTTGCATCATGTTTCTCGGACCTCCAGTGAAAGAAGATGGCAATATTACCCTCCTTCCCACCATTGATGCATCATTATCCCCCACTGCAACAGCATCTTCAATACCCTGGTATACATCTCCCCGCAAATTAGATTGATTAGTTTGTACGTAGTTGAGGGTATTGTGTTCAATAGCAGCCCAACAGTCAACCATAAACTGTTGAAACAACCTTCCACCTTGGATTAAAGTTGTGCCTTCACCCTGACGATATTGTATCATGTACGCATAAAATTCACGCATAGATACGCTTTGTCTTTTTCTTGTAGAGAATGTGGAAGCATTGATATCAAGACGCCATCCATCAGTTCCATATGGGAAAAGCAATGGGTATTGTAGTGGCATGTATGAAGGGTGTCGCTCGGTGATTCTTCGTAGAGCTCCATCATGGGTGTTTACAATAATATCACGATTCGTTTTATCGCCACTGTCACCACCAACTATCAAAGCTGCTATCTCACGACCGGTGGGTCGTATGTATTGACGACCACCTCTATCATGTATGATTCTCAATGTCAAATCAACCGCAGGGTTATTGCGTAGCACATCTCTTGCACTTCTAAAAGTATGCACATAAGTGTTGATGTCATCTAACATATCTTTCAAACCCTGAATAATTCCAATGTCTAGACTTGATGTAGATCCACGTCCTCCCGTAACCATGTTCACTCGGTTTTCTAACTCGTTTTCTGTATCGTGAATATACAGTTGTATGAATTTAGCACGATCCCCGGGAGGTGGTAAAAGCGAACCTATCAAATGGTAATTTTCTCCACTTATTCGAAACGTGTATGGTCCTCGGGTATTTGTAATGGAATGATCAACCCTTCCTCCCATCGATGTGAATGAGAACATCGAATTGTATGACCTTATATGCTCTCGAAAACTTGAATTTGATAGTAAGTTGTTTAAATGGATCGGTGTTTGGGGTAGCCATTGCAATTCCACATGTCCATTTCCACAACACAGTTGATACTTAGGCGATGCTATACTACTATTTTTCACTTTTTCTTCTATCCACATTATGGCATTGCATTTAGGACAAATGGATGATCGTGGATGAAATGTCCACCGTGATCCTAAATGGTATGTACGTCGTCGTCTTGTATGATTTTCCCCTATGTGCATACGTACACTCCATTAGTGTTTGACAAAAACAACTATAGAATCTGTATCTATATAAGGTTATATTTAATGTAAGCATTCATAAACAATGAAATTTTTAAACAAAGTGCATTAGTGTGAATAATACATTTGCAATTAACATTGGGCCACTTAACGAAATAAGAGCACATACAACGAAGGAGTACATATATCATTGTCTGAGAATACACAAAAGATGATCAATAAATATAGAGCTAACTCAGGTAAGTATTGATTAGGGAATTATTTTTCCAATTATCTAAGCATATATAAATTGATGGTTTGCAACTTTAAATAGTGAATACTAAGTGTCATTATTTACATGATAAGGAATGATCCAACATGATATGTCATTGTCCTAGCTACTGAAACGAAAAAATAGCGGCCACATCGAAGAAGTACGATGATGCAATCTATGTATAATAAAGATATATTGTTATGATGGCATATATCAAACCTCTAGATTGAACTGCTTCTGCATCCACCGCAGGAGGACCCTCCGCAATCGGTTGTTCATCAACCATATCATTGTCTGACAGTACGCAAAAGATGAACATTAAAGATATGATCATTAGGGAACTATGTTTCATTAATCAAAGCATATATAAATCGACGGGTTACAACTATATATATATATATTGTTATGATGACATATACGATACCTGTAGGTTGAATCGATTCTGTAGGCACCAAAGGAGGACGATCTACATTCGGATGTACATGATAAGCTTCAATGGCTACTTGGACATTGACCAAGTTATCGTCTGACATAACATAAAAGACGATGAATGAATATAGAGCTAAATTAAGCAAACACTGATTAAAGAATTGTGTTCCATGGATCTTAGCATAAATGAATGTAAGGCATGCAACTAAAAATGATGAACAATAAGTGTAATTATTGTTGGTATAAAAAAATGTTCCAACATCATATATGATACCAATAGGATGAACTTCGTCTGTATTTCTAGTACGTAACACCGAATGAGTACGCTCCACTCCCAAATGTACACCGGAGTCATCCATGGCTATGTGAACATCAACCAAGTTTTCGTCTGGCAATACAAAAAATAGGATCAATGAAACAAAATGCAATGTTGATATTTGAAGTATTATTTGTACGTATAATCATGTGAAGTATGTGCATATGGTATAGGTGTGTCTATACTCACCTAGTTGGTGAAGGGCTTCGGTCGGAGTAGCAGGAACAAATTCACCTTCTTCTGCATCAGAAGAATCTGTGTTTACATGTTTCGTCGACGAAGTAGCCAAACAATCATATCATTAGTATGAATAACAAATGTCCACAAAACTACTTGTGCATCAAACAATTATTGGATTGTATTCATATATACCCTGAGATAAGAAGTCATGTGAAGTTGTTGGCTCACGGTTATAATTTAGAAGCGTATCTTCCGTTGTGAGGACCCGTTGTCGCTTTGTTCCAAATGATCCACAGCGTTGTGCATCCATACTGTTGAGAGAATAAACCTTGATGCTTGAGTTTTAATCTTGTCTTTTATTTTTTAAAAGCAGCTTACAGGGTTGAGAATAAAATTTGACGCCTAATACGCCTAAGTTCAATATTTCATGACATCAAAAATATTTTATTAGATCGGAAAAAAAAATTAATTAGTGGTTAAACTCTTGACACGATAAGTCGCATAAATCAATCCCATCAACTTTTTTTTCTAAGCGATATTCAAAAAAGCCTCAACTATTTCGTTTTCTTAGATACAATTTACCATTGGTGGCACATGATAGCGAATTGTGTTCCATTAAATCAACCGTAACGTCACCGTCTTGTATCACCCCATCCATGAACAGAAGAATAACTCAATATGTATACATACATAAGATTGAATTATCATTTTTGTGTTGTTTATTAATCCGTTGTAATTCTTCATTTCTTACAAACCAAATATGGAAAAACTTGGAATGGATAAATAATAATTAATTTTTTGTTTACCCTTTCAAACCAAACATGTTAATTAGTGGTATAGGTTTTCAAAACAAAAAAAAATAAAAAACCGTCTTCTGACCTTTTAATAAAAAAAAAACACCCATTTTATAAAAATTCCACTCTAACAAAACCAAAAACAAAAAAAACAAAAAAAAAATTAAAAAAAAAAACACTCGAAATTTTATTTCAAAAAAGTGTAAAGATTAAAAGACGTATAGATTTTTTTTCAAATCATTTGTTATTGTTAGATTTCATTCCAAATGTGTATGACTACTTTTTACGTGCTTCATCCCTTTGATTTTTATTTTTGCCACTGCTAATTGAAAATTCATTATCCCTTTGGTCACAAAAGCAAAAATTCATTTTCGATTATACATTCCGGTGAATATAACTCACGAACTTTTTGATTCAATTCGAAATCTTTCTCTCACTTCAAACTTGGCCATCATCTTGTTTGTCAAATACTGTGGAAGTGCATATGTTTAATATTTTCCTTGCTTTGATTTAATTTGTACCGACTTTGTGTTTTTATTATTGTTTCTATTTACAGCAATCGTGTTGGCCTTTTATGAAATTGTTTAGCATGTTAATTGAATTTGATTTATGTTTTCATTAGTGTTGGCTTGTAGAACTTTATAGCAATCGCTTTGGTGTTTTTTTTTTCCGCATTTGTGTAAGTGTTTTTATTTTATTGAATTAATAAGGTGCAATGACAATTAAATATATTGTGACACACAATAGAATTGCACAGCGACATCACACATCCAAAAAGTAAATTTAAAAAAATGAACAGGTTCTCTATAATAACATGTACTAAAAAAACAAAGAAAATTTTACCGAATTTAAATGAATGCGGTATATACAATGATTTTTTTTAGATGTAAAAATAAAATATTTATTTACAAAAAAAAATAAAGTTAAAGATTATAAATTTCATAGTAAATTATTGTGCATGCAGCAGTCCAATTCTTCGTGCCCTTTCAACCCCCTCCCCTTCCCCCTACCTTCTTGTTTGTTCATCTTTAATTCATATTTATTACTGTAGTATTTTTATTTTTTCAATAACATTATTTTTAGGGAAAATCCTATCTTATTCTGTTTCTGTATCCATATTTTTCCGGTCACAAACAAAAAGTTTAACACTCCATTTCCTACCATCAAAGTTTCTATAAAAGAAAGAAAAAAAAAGTCCTACCGCGACAAATCACTGCAAATATTAGGACCTTTTTTTTTTTCCTTCTTTTATAGAAACTTTGATAGTAGGAAATAGAGTGTTGCAGTGTACCAATAATCAGATAATGTACGTCCAATTCACAATGAAAATGATCCACCATGCAGAGAAAAGTAATAGTTTATACATGATTTGGATGAAATGCCTGGTTAATATGTAATCTAGGTTTTACGATATTCAGTCGATTCTAACAATTAAAATAGGACAATGTATGAGAAAGTATGTTTGGATTGGATAAAAAACACCAAAGCGATTGAGTGCTTACCCGTCCACGAATGATCACCACCGCACCAAATGGAAGTATTTTTGTGTCCCAAGCAAGCTATACAAATACAAATACAAATTAAAATTAAAATTAAAAGAAGAAAATCAGGATGAAACAAATAAAAAAAAAACTGAGATTTGTTTGTTTTAAGCTCAAGCTGACACATGAAAAAGGGATTAAGTGTCTACTCTTGCTGTTTTAGCCGTAGGTGAGTGGTCGTGGGAGACGCAATATAGCCTCAGATTGTCCTTCACATTTCTTTTGTTCAGCTGATTAAAAATAAGAATAGAGGAACAAAAAAAAACACTATATCTGTATCTATATATTAGAGAGGGGATGAGAGTGAATTTTTTATAAAATGTTGTTGTTTAGATTTTTTGTTAGGTAGTTGTTAGAAATTACAGAATATTTTTTTATCATCAGGCGATTGTTTTTGTAATGTTTTATAATGTTATTGTTTAGATTGTTTTGTTAGGTATTTAGATTTTTTTGTTAGCTTGAAAAATATTTGGTTTATAGAAAAGCTAAACATTCTTATGTACAGCTGTTTTTTCTGTTTTTTTTTTTTTTTTTTTATAGCAGATAGATATCGCAGCTGGGCTCCTTTTTTTTTTTTTTTTTTGGTTACAGATAGATATCGCAGCTGGTTTTTTCTGTTTTGGTTTTTATTTTGTAAAATTGTAGATTATGAATAGTAATTTGTTAGGTGTTTTAGTGGGTGTTTTTCTTTCCGGATTATTTTACGGGTCTTGGAGCGAAATCCCGGGTAATCGGGTTAAATTACCATTTCTAATATATATAGATATAGATAGTAGAGTTTAATCAAAATGGGGTTTACAACTTTTTGTATATAATTGTATAGTAGAGTTTATTCAAAACGGGGGTTTACTACTTCTTGTACATAATTGTATAGTAGAGTTTCCTCAAAACGGGGATTTACAACTTATAGTATATAATTGTAGTATAGTTTACTCAAAACGGGGGTGTAAAACTTTTCGTATATATATAATTGTAGTAGAGTTTGCTCAAAACGCGGGTTTACAACTTATAGTATATAATTGTAGTAGAGTTTACTCAAAACAGGGGTTTAAACATTAAGTATATAAAATTGCAGCAGAGTTTACTCAAAACAGGGGTTTACAACTTTTCATATATAAAATTATTGCAGAGTTTACTACAAATGGGGGTTTACAACTTTTTGTGTATAATTGTCGTAGAGTTTACTCAAAACAGGGGTTTACAACTTTTCGTATATAATTGTAGCAGAGTTTACTCAAAACGGGGGTATACGACTTTTCTTATATAATTGTGTAATAGAGTTTACTCAAACGGCAGTTTACAACTCTTGGTATATAAAATTATAGTTGAGTTTAATCAAAACGGGGGTTTACAACTTTTTGTATATTAAATTATAGAAGAGTTTACTCAAAACGGGGGTTTACAACTTTTCGTATATAATTGTATAGTAGAGTTTACTCAAACGGGAGTTTACTGTTAGGTAGTCTACACGGGAATGCAGCGGAATTCAAAAATTTATTTCCTATCGACCCAAGATCGACTTCGTTTAAGCAATAAACAAATAAGCTAGTAGACGGTGGTTACCTTGGTTGATCTAAAAGATCGACGCTTTGACCGTCTAAGGAGAGTAGTTCTGCATAGAGCCGCCCAAGTGTTTGCCCTCTACCGCTAGTCCACACGAGCAGCCCGCCGGAATCCCATCGTGGATTACTATTTGAAAACTCTTGTTGCTAGACCGGCCTTTTTCCACTCTCTCCAACTCTCTATAGGATGCTCTCTATTTTACACAAGAACTAATAGCTCTTGGAATTGTGATGTACAAAAGAGATTGGCACCCCCTCTTATTTATAGTACAAGTGGCGCCCCTACTAGGTGTGGAGGAGAAGAAAACATTTTCCCAATAAAATAAGGAAAATATAATTGATTGATTTATCTCATTAATATTCAATATCTTATATTAAATATTTCCAATATTTTGTCAACACCTTACATTGAATATTTCTAAGATATTTTCAATATCTAATATTGACTATCTTTATTATATTACCATAAATCAATTTACACATGTGTGCAAATATATATATTAATATTTAATATTAATACATAATATAATGTAAAGATTGACTACATGCATTTTCACGTGTATTAGCATATACACATAAATGTGCACATAGATATATCAATATATATATATATATATATATATATATATATATATATATATATATATATATATATATATATATATAGTCAACATGATTAATATAATGCTAAGATTAATTAATTTGCAAAATCCATGTGTATCATATTCACATATAAATTTCGACACATATACATCAACTGTGTATATTTAATTAAACAACAAAATTAATATCTTGTATTATATTTATTCATAATAATTAAACACCACCATATTAATTTACCACTATAACCTTTATAGTATCGAGATAAACTTTCCTTATTTGGTCATCAATTATAACCACATTTTAATCCTTCTAGATGTTCATATGTGTGTGACCTGATAGGTTTCCGAATATGTTGGCCATAGACACAAAATGCAAATTATGAAAATGCCCTTCATGCCTAACGATCAGGGGATAGTGTATAGCAACACACCGTGACCCTCAATCATCGGAAGAGTCAAATGCAATGACTACTACCTTTCATGTGAAACGGTTACCATGTAACTTACAATCCTATCGCTGTAATAATATCCATACAGTCGTTAGTCGAGTGTCAAAAGATCGACAACCGTATCTTATAATCTGGATATCAAGCTCTCTCGAAGTAACTCATTTACTTCCACTTTGCAAAGATTCACGAGAGTAAGACATTCCTTATAAGAAGGCCCTTTTGGATATTCACCCCTACTGCTAGGGTATACGATTTCCAGACGACCAAACATGTATACTCCACATGCTTCAGTATCACACCTAATCACTCCCGCATGATCGCCCCACGGCTAGGGGAAACCTCAATAATGTCAAATCATGACAATCCACACCGTGATGCCATATAGACTCCGGTCATAAGGATAATTACACAACTACCACATAGTGTGACACTTAACGGTGTAAGTGGGTCAGTCTAACGTATTCATTCTATAATACACGTCCACGTACAGTCCAAGTGTCTCTACACTTAGATAGATGAGATATGTCCCTGCCCTTAAAGACAGAAGACATATAATATGTGCTAGCCTGTTCATACTATCAATGCCAGTTTAATAGTACATCAGCCTAGAGACCTTTAAGTATCAAACTTATTAAAGTGATTAGAGATCTCATCAACCATAATCGCCTATCATGGTTTCTCTATCACAGTTTAATACTAAGGACGTTATCATATAACAATTCACAATTGGTTATTTAAAAGAATAAATATATGACAGCAGAAAAGCCATTTAATATATATATAAACAAAAAGAAATAGTAGAAATGATCAGACCCGGTCGGATCTGGTCTAACCCGATTTGTTTTAGGACACTATTCCAACATTTACAACTCTTTGTATATAAAATTGTAGTAGTTTAATCAAAACGGGGGGTTTACAAGTTTTTGTATATAAATGTATAGTAGAGTTTAATCAAAATGAGGGTTTACAAATTTTTGTTTATAATTGTAGTAGAGTTTACTCAAAACGGGTGCTTACAACTTTTCGTATGTAATAGTATCAAAGAGTTTACTCAAACGGGGTTTCACAATTTTTCATATATAAAATTATAGGAGGTTTAATCAAAATGGAGGTTTAATCAAAATGGGGGTTTACAACTTTTCATATCTAATTGTAATAGAGTTTACTCAAAATAGGGGTTTATAACTTTTCGTATATAATTGTAGTAGAGTTTACTCAAAACGGGGGTTTACTAATTTTTGTATATAATTGTATAGTAGAGTATACTCAAAATGGGAGTTTACAACTTTTCGTATATAAAATTAGTAGAGATTACTCAAAACAGAGGTTTACAACTTACAGTATATAATTGTAGTAGATGTTACTCAAAACAGGGGTTTACAACTTTTTCTATATTTAATTGTAGTTGTGTTTACTCAAAATGAGGATTTACAACTTTTTGTATATAATTGTATAGTAGAGTTCACTCAAAACGGGGCTTTACAACTTTTTGTATATAAAATTATAGTAGAGTTTAATCAAGATGGGGTTTTACAACTTTTTGTATATAATTGTATAGTGGAGTTTATTCAAAACGGAGGTTTATAACTTTTTGAATATAATTGTAGTAGAGTTTACTCAAAACAGAGGTTTACAAATTTTCGTATATAATTGCATAGCAGAGTTTACTAAAACAGGGGTTTACTAATTTTTGTATATAAAATTATAGTAGAGTTTAATCACAACGGGGGTTTACAAATTTTTGTATATAATTGTATAGTAGAGTTTAATCAAAACGGTGGTTTACACCATTTTATATATAATTGTATAGTAGAGTTTACTCAAAACAGGGGGTTTACAACTTTTTGTATATATAATTGTGGTAGTGTTACACAAAACGGGGGTTTACAACTTTTCGTATATAATTGTATAGTAGTGTTCACTCAAAACGGGGATTTAAAACTTTTTGTATATAAAATTATAGTAGAGTTTAATTAAAATAGGGCTCTACAACTTTTAGCATATAATTGTATAGTCGAGTTTAATCAAAACGTAGGTTTACAACTTTTTGTATATAATTATAGTAGAGTTTACTCAAAACGGGGGCTTAAAACTTTTCGTATATAATTGTATAGTAGAGTTTACTCAAACGGGGGTTTACAAATTTTTTTATACAAAATTATAGTAGAGTTTAATCAAAACAGGGGTCTATAACTTTTTGTATATAATTGTAGTCGAGTTTACTAAAAACGGGGGTTTACAACTTTTCTTATATAATTGTATAGTAGAGTTTACTCAAACAGGGGTTTACAACTTTTTGTATATAAAATTATAGTAGAGTTTAATCAAAATGGGGGTTTACAACTTTTCGTCTCTAATTGTAGTAGAGTTTACTCAAAACGGAGGATTACAAATTTTCGTATATAATTGTAGTAGAGTTTACTCTAAACGGGGATTTACAAATTTTTGTATATAATTGTATACTAGAGTATACTCATAATGGGGGTTTACAACTTTTCTTATTTAAAATTATTAAAGTATACTCAAAACAGAGGTTTACAACTTATAATATATAATTGTAGTAGAGTTTACTCAAAATAGGGGTTTACAACTTTTTGTATATATAATTGTAGTAGTGTTTACTCAAAACGGGGATTTACAACTTTTCGTATATAATTGTATAGTAGAGTTCACTCAAAACGGGGCTTTATAACTTTTTGTACATAAAATTATAGTAGAGTTTAATCAAAATGAGGTTTTACAACTTTTTGAATATAATTGTATAGTGGAGTTTAATAGAAACGGGGGTTTATAACTTTTTGTATATAATTCTAGTAGAGTTTACTCAAAACGGAGGCTTACAACTTTTTGTATATAATTGTATAGTAGTGTTCACTCAAAGGGGGGTTTAATAATTTTTGTATATAAAATTATAGTAGAGTTTAATCAAAATATGGGTTTACAACTATTTGTATATAATTGTATAGTAGAGTTTAATCAAAACGGTGGTTTACAACTTTTTGTATATAACTATAGTCGAGTTTACTCAAAACGGTGGTTTACAACTTTTCGTATATAATTGTATAGTAGAGTTTACTCAAACGGGGGTTTAAAACTTTTTAGTATATAAAATTAAAGTAGAGTTTAATCAAAATAGGGGTTTACAACTCTTTGTATATAACTGTATAGTAGAGTTTACTCAAAACAGGGGTTTACAACTTTTGTATATATAATTGTAGAAGTGTTTACTCAAAACGAGGGCTTACCACTTTTCATACATAGTTGTATAGTAGAATTCACTCAAAACAGGGGTTTAAAACTTTTTGTATATAAAATTATAGTATAGTTTAATCAAATTGGGGTTTTACAACTTTCTGTGTATAATTGTATCGTAGAGTTTAATCAAGACGTGGGTTTACAACTTTTTGTATATTATTGTAGTAGAGTATACTCAAATCGGGGCTTACAAATTTTCGTATATAATTGTATAGTAGAGTTTACTCAAACGGGGGTTTACAAATTTTTGTATATAAAATTATAGTAGAGTTAAATCAAAACGGGGGTTTACAACTTTTTGTATATAATTGTAGTCGAGTTTACTCAAAACGGGGGTTTACAACTTTTCGTATATAATTGTATCGTAGAGTTTACTCAAACAGGGGTTTACAACTTTTTGTATATAAAAATATAGTAGAGTTTAATCAAAATGGGGGTTTACAACTTTTTGTATATAATTGTGTAGTAAAGTTTCATCAAAACGGAGGTTTACAACTTTTTGTATGTAATTGTAGTAGAGTTTACTCAAAACAGGGGCTTACAACTTTTCGTATATAATTGTATAGTAGATTTTACTCAAACGAGGGTTGACAAATTTTTGAATATGAAATTATAGTACAGTTTAATCAAAACGGGGTTTTACAATATTTTGTTTATAATTGTATAGTAAAGTTGAATCAAAACGGGGGTTTACAACTTTTTGTATTTAATTGTAGTCGAGTTTACTTAAAATGGGGGTTTACAACTTTTCGTATATAATTGTATATTAGAGTTTACTCAAACGGTGGTTTACAACTTTTTGTATATAAAATTATAGTAGAGTTTAATCAAAATGGGGTTTACAACTTTTTGTATATAATTTTATAGTAGAGTTTATTCAAAACGGGGGTTTACTACTTTTTGTATATAATTGTATTGTAGAGTTTCCTCAAAATGGGGATTTACAACTTATAGTATATAATTGTAGTAGAGTTTACTCAAAACGGGGGTGTACAACTTTTCGTATATAATTGTAGTAGAGTTTGCTCAAAACGCGGGTTTACAACTTATAGTATATAATTGTAGTAGAGTTTACTCAAAACAGGGGTTTAAACATTTTGTATATAAAATTGCAGCAGAGTTTACTCAAAACAGGGGTTTACAACTTTTCATATATAAAATTATTCCAGAGTTTACTACAAATGGGGGTTTACAACTTTTTGTGTATAATTGTCGTAGAGTTTACTCAAAACAGGGTTTTACAACTTTTCGTATATAATTGTAGTAGAGTTTACTCAAAACGGGGGTATACGACTTTTCTTATATAATTGTATAGTAGAGTTTACTCAAACGGCAGTTTACAACTCTTGGTATATAAAATTATAGTTGTGTTTAATCAAAACAGGGGTTTAAAACTTTTTGTATATTAAATTATAGAAGAGTTTACTCAAAACGGGGGTTTACAACTTTTCGTATATAATTGTATAGTAGAGTTTACTCAAACGGGAGTTTACTGTTAGGAAGTCTACACGGGAATGCAGCGGAATTCAAAAATTTATTTCTTATCAACCCAGGATCGACTTCGTTTAAGCAATAAACAAATAAGCTAGTAGATGGTGGTTACCTTGGTTGATCTAAAAGATCGACGCTTTGACCATCTAAAGAGAGTAGTTCTGCATAGAGCCGCCCAAGTGTTTGCCCTCTACCGCTTGTCCACACGAGCAGCCTGCCGGAATCCCATCATGGATTACTATTGGAAAACTCCGGTTGCTAGACCGGCCTTTTTCCACTCTCTCCAACTCTCTATAGGATGCTCTCTATTTTACACAAGAACTAATAGCTCTTGGAATTGTGATGTACAAAAGAGCTTGGAACCCCCTCTTATTTATAGTACAAGTGGCGCCCCTACTAGGTGTGGAGGAGAAGAAAATCTTTTCCCAATAAA
Source organism: Gentiana dahurica var. dahurica (assembly GCA_024500145.1). Taxonomy (NCBI): domain Eukaryota; kingdom Viridiplantae; phylum Streptophyta; class Magnoliopsida; order Gentianales; family Gentianaceae; genus Gentiana; species Gentiana dahurica. Next base: position 45,604,496 of record CM044907.1, read on the forward strand.
ATAAGGAAAATATAATTGATTGATTTATTCAATATCTTATATTAAATATTTCCAATATTTTGTCAATATCTTATATTGAATATTTCCAAGATATTATCAATATCTAATATTGACTATCTTTATTATATTACCATAAATCAATTTACACATGTGTGCAAATATATATATTAATATTTAATATTAATACATAATATAATGTCAAGATTGACTACATGCATTTTCACGTGTATTAGCATATACACATAAATGTGCGTATAGATATATCAATATATATATATATATATATATATATATATATATATATATATATATATATATATATATATATATATATATATATATATATATATATATATATATATATATAGTCAACATGATTAATATAATGCTAAGATTAATTAATTTGCAAAATCCATGTGTATCATATACACATATAAATTTCGACACATATACATCAACTGTGTATATTTAATTAAACAACAAAATTAATATCTTGTATTATATTTATTCATAATAAATAAACACCACCATATTAATTTACCACTATAACCTTTATAGTATCGAGATAAACTTTCCTTATTTGGTCATCAATTATAACCACATTTTAATCCGTCTGGATGTTCATATGTGTGTGACCCGATAGGTTTCCGAATATGTTGGCCGTATACACAAAAGGAAAATTATGAAAACGCCCTTCATGCCTAACGATAAGGGGATAGCGTATAGCAACACACCGTGACCCTCAATCATCGGAAGAGTCAAATGCAATGACTACTACCTTTCATGTGAAACAGTTACCATGTAACTTACAATCCTATCGCTGTAATAATATCCATACAGTCGTTAGTCGAGTGTCAAAAGATCAACAACCGTACCTTATAATATGGATATCAAGCTCTCTCGAAGTAACTCATTTACTTCCACTTTGCAAAGATTCACGAGAGTAAGACATTCCTTATAAGAAGGCCCTTTTGGATATTCACCCCTACTGCTAGGGTATACGATTTCTAGACGACCAAACATGTATACTCCACATGCTTCAGTATCACACCTAATCACTCCCGCATGATCGCCCCACGGCTAGGGGAAACCTCAATAATGTCAAAGCATGACAATCCACACCGTGATGCCATATAGACTCCGGTCTTAAGGATAATTACACAACTACCACATAGTGTGACACTTAACGGTGTAAGTGGGTCAGTCTAACGTATTCATTCTATAATACACGTCCACATACAGTCCAAGTGTCTCTACACTTAGATAGATGAGATATGTCCCTGCCCTTAAAGACAGAAGACATATAATATATGCTAGCATGTTCATACTATCAATACCCTGTTCAATAGTACATCAGCCGAGAGACATTTAAGTTTCAAACTTATTAAAGTGATTAGAGATCTCATCAACCATAATCGCCTATCATGGTTTCTCTATCACAGTTTAATACTAAGGACGTTATCATATAACAATTCACAATTGGTTATTTAAAAGAATAAATATATGACAGCAGAAAAGCCATTTAATATATATATAAACAAAAAAAAATAGTAGAAATGATCAGACCTTGTCGGATCTGGTCTAACCCGATTTGTTTTAGGACACTATTCCAACATTTACAACTCTTTGTATATAAAATTGTAGTAGTTTAATCAAAACGGGGGGTTTACAAGTTTTTGTATATAACTGTATAGTAGAGTTTAATCAAAATGGGGGTTTACAAATTTTTGTTTATAATTGTAGTATAGTTTACTCAAAACGGGGGCTTACAACTTTTCATATATAATAGTATCATAGAGTTTACTCAAACGGGGGTTCACAATTTTTCATATATAAAATTATAGAAGGTTTAATCAAAATGGGGGTTTACAAATTTTCATATCTAATTGTAATAGAGTTTACTCAAAATAGGGGTTTATAACTTTTCGTATATAATTGTAGTAGAGTTTACTCAAAACGGGGGTTTACAAATTTTTGTATATAATTGTATAGTAGAGTATACTCACAATGGGGGTTTACAACTTTTCGTATATAAAATTTGTAGAGATTACTCAAAACAGAGGTTTACAACTTATAGTATATAATTATAGTATATTTTACTCAAAACAGGGGTTTACAACTTTTTCTATATATAATTGTAGTTGTGTTTACTCAAAATAGGGATTTACAACTTTTTGTATATAATTGTATAGTAGATTTCACTCAAAACGGGGCTTTACAACTTTTTGTATATAAAATTATAGTAGAGTTTAATCAAGATGGGGTTTTACAACTTTTTGTATATAATTGTATAGTGGAGTTTATTCAAAACGGAGGTTTATAACTTTTTGAATATAATTATAGTAGAGCTTACTCAAAACAGAGGTTTACAAATTTTCGTATATAATTGCAAAGTAGAGTTTACTCAAACACGGGTTTACTAATTTTTGTATATAAAATTATAGTAGAGTTTAATCACAACGGGGGTTTACAAATTTTTGTACATAATTGTATAGTAGATTTTAATCAAAACGATGGTTTACAACATTTTGTATATAATTGTATTCGAGTTTACTCAAAATGGGGGTTACTACTTTTCGTATATAATTGTATAGTAGAGATTACTCAAACGAGGGTTTACAACTTTTTGTATATAAAATTATAGTAGAGTTTAATCAAAACGGGGGTTTACAACTTTTTGTATATAATTGTATAGTAGAGTTTACTCAAAATAGGGGGTTTACAACTTTTTGTATATATAATTGTGGTAGTGTTACACAAAACGGGGGTTTACAACTTTTCGTATATAATTGTATAGTAGTGTTCACTCAAAACGGGGGTTTAAAACTTTTTGTATATAAAATTATAGTAGAGTTTAATCAAAATAGGGCTCTACAACTTTTAGTATATAATTCTATAGTCGAGTTTAATCAAAACGAGGGTATACAACTTTTTGTACATAATTATAGTAGCGTTTACTCAAAACGGGGGCTTAAAAATTTTCGTATATAATTGTATAGTAGAGTTTACTCAAACGGGGGTTTACAAATTTTTTTATATAAAATTATAGTAGAGTTTAATCAAAACGGGGGTCTATAACTTTTTGTATATAATTGTAGTCGAGTTTACTAAAAATGGGGGTTTACAACTTTTCGTATATAATTGTATAGTAGAGTTTACTCAAACAGGGGTTTACAACTTTTTGTATATAAAATTATAGTAGAGTTTAATCAAAACAAGGGTTTACAACTTTTTGTATATAATTGTATAGTTGAGTTTAATCAAAACGGAGGTTTACAACATTTTGTATATAATTGTAGTAGAGTTTACTCAAAACGGGGGCTTATAACTTTTTGAATATAATTGTATAGTAGATTTTACTCAAACAAGGGTTTACAAATTTTTTAATATTATATTATAGTAGAGTTTAATCAAAACGGGGGTTTACAACTTTTTGTATATAATTGTATAGTAAAGTTTAATCAAAACGGGGGTTTACAACTTTTTGTATTTAATTGTAGTCGAGTTTACTCAAAATGGGGGTTTACAACTTTTCGTAAATAATTGTATAGTAGAGTTTACTCAAATGGGTTTACAACTTTTTGTATATAAAATTATAGTAGAGTTTAATCAAAACGGGGGGTTTACAACTTTTTGTATATAATTGTATAGTAGAGTTTACTCAAAACGGGGGTTTACAACTTTTTATATATAATTGTATAGTAGAGTTTACACAAAACTTGGATTTACAACTTGCAGTGTATAAGTGTAGTAGAGTTTACTCAAAACGGGGGTTTACAATTTTTTTGTATATAATTGTAGTAGAGTTTACTCAAAACGGGGGTTTACAACTTATAGTACATAATTGTAGTAGAGTTTACTCAAAACAGGGCTTTTCAACTTTTTGTATATAAAATTGTAGTAGAGTTTACTCAAAACAGGGGTTTACAACTTTTTGTATATAATTGTATAGTAGAGTTCACTCAAAACGGGGGTTTAAACCTTTTTGTATTAAAAATTATAGTAGAGTTTAATCAAAATGGGGTTTTACAACTTTTTGTATATAATTGTATAGTAGAGTTTAATCAAAACGGGGGTTAACAACTTTTTGTATTTAATTGTAGTAGAGTTTACACAAAATGTGGGTTTACAACTCTCCGTATATTATTGTATAGTAAAGTTTACTCAAACGGGCGTTTACAATTCTTTGTATATAAAATTATAGTACCGTTTAATCAAAATAGGGTTTACAACTTTTCGTATATAATTGTAGTAGAGTTTACTCAAAACGGGGTTTTACAACTTTCATAGATAATTGTATAGTAGAGTTTACTCAAATGAGGTTTTACAACTTTTGTATATAATTGTATAGTAGAGTTTACTCAAAATGTGGGTTTACTACTTTTTGTATATAATTGTAGTACAGTGTACTCAAAACAGGGGTTTAAGAGTTTTTGTATATAATTGTAATGTAGTGTTTGAAGGATGCAGGTTCTTAGATCTAACCAAGTTAGATCTATACGCAGCGGACGGATCACGATTTACATATCATAAAACATAGTTAAAGGACTTAAAAAACTACAAGGGAGTTAAAATCAAGTTACCAATATTAGGAAGAGACGCCTTGATCTTCCGGTGTGTTTTCCAAACGGCGGTTGGTGGACACCCTTCTTGATACTCAAGCCTCCTTGATATGCAACACTCAAGAAAAACTTAGAGTTTTTCTTCTAAAACCCAAGACAAGAAAAAACAATTTTTCTCTCCTTTCAAAGTGGCTAGGTCGAAATTTGCCAATTCAATTTCCCTTGGAATAACTCTCCTTTTATAGGAGAGTAAATCCTTGGCCTCCATGTTTTAATTAATTAATTAAATAATTAATTAAACCAAATAAAAAGATATTTTCCTTAATGATTAATTGTGACATGTATTGACCAATAGGAAATCAAATAACAAGTCATCCAACCAATCATATAACAAGAATATCTTTTATTTTCCACATCACAAAAAATTAATTCTTGTGACAATAATAGGACATGAGGCGCCACTTTAGGTCAAAAAAGCCCACATAAAATGTCTTTTATGTGTATAATATTATTTAGTCCAACTAAATAATATTTTGCATATCAATTAATTAGCCCAGCCAATTAATTATCACTGAGGCCCAAATAACAAGATTATTGTCCGAGTTACAGAAGCCACATCGGGGACCATGGACCTATAACCAGTAGCTCCAATAATCAATTATTCATCGAACAGAATATGTACATTAATTATTAATTCCGGGATTACGCCACCATAAACCCGAAACTGAACTCTACCGATTATAGATGTATACTTATACTCAACCCATAGAGTGAATAAGCGTCCATTGATATAATCACTACAAACAGATTAACCCTCCATAGACTGTCCATTCTGAGAGGGAAGTCTCCGTGAACCCGACTCAGAATATCTTATCCTTATTTACCATCAACCCCCTAGTGATCAATTAGTTCACATATCTGACTAGTAGCTAATTAGTCTAAATATGAACTCGGCCGATCGATCACTTTCTTAGGGCTAACAAATAAGGGGACTGTCTCTCTACTTCCCGCAGGAAGGAATGGATTCCATGTCTGTGAAAATCAGAACTACTCACTCATCTGGAGATAGTGCCAATGAGAAGTGGCTTGGAACACATATTAAAGTGAACCGTAACTAACACATCAAACACTACCCCGGGACAAGCAGCATCATGTGATCACCTCAGGATTAAGGTTGATCCATATATGATCATCTAATGATTTAATAAGATTCCTCGATTACGGAATTATACCAAGAAATACAGATTAAATCGGTCCAGCCCTATATGAATGCCATCATATATAAATGCCCCACGTAGGTACCCTCTACCGACAGTCCGGATAAGACTATCACACCCTAAGGTGTTCTGGGCGCATTATTGGTGTTTTAATCAAGAGACCCTAAACTCTGATTAAGTTCACCACGGACTAACAGTTTAAGTATATCACCACTAACTCAATCCTCACGTGCATGCCATGCACTGAGTTAAGCGGTTACATACTGATATACTTAGGGTTTGCAGCAGTGTATTACTTACAAGCACAAAGCAAGTAATAAGGTGAGATAAATTCTGTCATCCATTAAAAACAATTACATAAATTGTCTTTCGGGCACTACACCTAACAATCTCCCACTTGCACGAAATGACAAGCAACGATTGTTTTTAGAGCACACCCTTTCTCATCTTATTCACAACACTCTCCCACTTGCTCTAATAGCAGATGAGACATATCCATCAATGCCGTACCCTCCAAGCACTCGACTTGGTACACTGATTAGCTAGGTTGTCGACTCGAGACGATCTTTAGGATTGAAACGTTGTCGGTCCTTCCAATCAGGCGGTACTCTCTCTCAATATGCTTTTGACTTCTTGTGACCGAGAAGATCCTTCTAAGCTATCTCTTCACTGTTTTCACAATGAAGTGATATCGGCTTATCAGACCTGGAATTACACCCAGACCAAAAAGGAAATTCTAAGCACTATGAGTAAACACTGAGCCCGAGATCAACTTAATGATCATCCTTAATCTGACTACAAGTCAGAATCAGTGTATTCAACCATATTCAAGTTTGCACCTGAATATACAAGCATATGATTCATCGTTCTCTAACGATACTTGAGGACGTACTAAACCACTACTTATTGCTTGAATCTAAGATTCAACTGCAATTGACTCGTTTTAAGCTGACTTGCCCTTATCCCAGAGAGACTCTATCCCATTTTCTCTTTATCCGAAGATTTGGAGAATCATTCCTGAGAGGTAGGGTAGGACAACTCTCGATGAATGCTGCAACCGTATATGCATAATCATCTTATTCAATAAGATAGGTGGGATAGCCAATGACTCATTCTCGTGAATTTGACCGAATCAAATTCTTTAAATATAGTCCAATTCTCTCATCCAGAGAATCTTGGCGTGTCAGTTTCCGACTTCAGATAGCACACCCATGTTGTTTCCAACCGTTTTAGTGTTATCATTTATGAACACTAATGCTACTACTTTACCAATATTGATATCCAGTCTATGAAAAACTTATCAATATTCTAGTCAAGTCTACATATTTTAAAACATGTGACTTTAAATGACCGAGAGGTTCTCTTAAATCCACAAAGGATATAAGCCCTGGCAGTCATCCTGCCATTTGTTCCAACCAAGACCCTTCTGTTCCAAATGAATTCAGATTCTGTTGTTCGGCAAGAAAGTCTCAGGGAATCACCCCTATTTTCTGCTTTCTAACGAAATCTAGCAAGACTGAGTGGTGAGAGAGTTCAAGGTCTGGTTAACTCTCTACTTGTCAGGGAATCACCCCTATACCACTCAACTTTGCGCTGAAAGTTTAAACTTTCCTATTCATTCGACTCTTTTCTATGTAGATCCAATTGCTCCCACTGGGCCTGAGACACTCAGGTGGTTCTACAATAGACTGAACAAAACTGGAGTAAAAAAACTCCATTTACAGGGTTAAGGCTGTCAAACCAACCTCTATGATCAGAATCCTATACAGCCCACTAAGAGCCATAGGTTATCAATCACCCCAGCAGACCGTAAAGTCCACAAAACCACAATGGGTCAATGGGTAAACCATACTCCCACTGCGTGGTGGATTGACATCCTGATCTAGTAGTATTTATCAGTGTAATCACCAACAACCGATGTTGGACGTCGTCTGATTAAATCAGATAGTAACTACCTTTGGGTAACCGTACTCCAAGGTTTAAGGTTGTTACTTATAGATTCTATCAGAAGGCTTGTGACAGTTCAACCGTCACTTTCTGATCTCAAGAATCTTATAATCAACCTTCACTCGTCTCATTAAGATATTTCACGAACAGTCACAATCTGAATGTATGCGCAAAATCTCCAGTCCTACCTTCAAGCATTAAATGCTAAATGCCTACATTTATGGAAGTGGTGTGAACCGAATTCACTCATTATCCATAAATTCACTGGCATCTTCTAGGTAGACTTCTCGGTTTACATAATAATGTTAACCGTTATTTTGCAACCAATTATCTTAATCGAGTTTAACAGTGTATTGTTGCACATTAATAACTATATCAGGCAAGTCTATGGTTTCTTCCTCAGTGAGAATCATTCCACTAGGAGGCAGGCCGAGCATCAGTCCCAAGACTATGCGGTAGCCTATTTCTGAGCATGGAATACTCTATTCTCTGCTAAAATCAGAGACTCCTCCTCGTATTCTTTTGATAAACTAAATCACGTTTCGAGTAGTTATCAGACAAAATGTCACCACTCAAAAACTCCCACTAGCTTGTATCTCTCACTAGACCCCGAAGGTCATGGTGAACAAGCTATGTTACCCCTTCAAAACTATTACCCTTTCCGGATTGAAAGGAAACTTAGTCATTGTTCCTTTGAGATAGTGTTCCTAGACTGGGAGATAGGAATCACCCTTAGCCAGTCGTCAGGTCTTATCTCTAGGATATATGCACTAATTAATAGATATTGAAAGGTCGCTTATCTTAATACGGAAACCTTTTACCTTTAATAGTTTTAGATGTGTTATACTTATTCAGCTTTTCTTAGTGGTTCGACTTTATCAAACAAAAGTCCGAGTCTTGGATTCGTACTACAAATGTCATATTCACTTTCTATGAGGCAACAATATATTGAGTTGAAAGTGAATCCATTTGTTTCAACGAATCTGTAAACAGAAAAATAAATTTTTCTGTGATATTCAAGGATAGAATCCGAAATTCATTTCCTTATATCACTCCCACTATTGTAGCTGAAATTACTGCCCGTTGTTACTCTATTAATCGTTAATGCACAGCTTCCTTGTTCTTCCAAAGAACTAAGCTACCGAGTCAAGTTACTCGGTTAAGAAAGTTGCTAAGGATTCATTGGTTAGTGATCCGAAATCACTTTCCTTATCCTATACTTTCTTTAATTAATGTTTCGGTTTAGCCTCAAAACTTTAGTTAAGATGATTAACACTTATAGACATTCTTTCCCATTCTCAACTTTCCTTAAAAGGAAATAGTCTTGAACTAGCAGTTCAATTGAGTAGACACTACTCGTGAACTGTGGGATGTCTAATGAAAGCGTTACCCAGTGGGACTAATTTTCTAAATTAGAAAAACATAAGACAAAAGCTCCCACTAGTTTATCGGTTCCAAATACCATCTAACTAGCGACACTTTAATTTATGATTCTCTAATTTTTCTATTAGAAAATTTCTCGTGTAGACACTACACCATTAAAATTCACTAGAAGAATTTTTATCGTCCCAATCATCTTTCAAACTGACTACAGTCGTCTCTCGATCAACACGATTGACAACAGTGACATCCTTATTTACGTCACTTAAGTCTTGAAGGCTCCAGAGAAATATCTCTTCCGAAAAATTAATCGCATGTAAGATCAATAAGTACAACGTTCTAGTTACTTACCACTTTTTAACGAAGTCATTACTAGTCAATTTTACACTAGCAGTCTAGCACCCTAGAGAGATATATAAATAGTTGTAAATAAAATTGACAGAAGATAAATCCAAATCATACACTACTAATAAATTTTAGGAACATAAACTAAGTACTTATAGTCTATCCTACCGTTCCAAGGATTTAATCTAATGCCTCAGTGCCGCCTTAAGGTAGGTCAAAGAGGTTTCGATTAATATTGAAGATCAACTTGAGAATCGAACATCTCATTTGTGATCGTCAATCACCTTTCCTTTTTCAGCCAAGGTATTACCAAAATACCCTTTATGAGTGTGACCTACTGTTTGAGATCTTTAGATAGACCCGAGTGTGCCGCCTTAGGGTCGGTCGGTGACTCAGTGAGTACCCAAAATCCTATCCTTTCGGAGACCAAGCCTTGAATTTTGATAGCGGTGAAGGCCTTCCTTAGGGGGCCGAAATCAAAGCCGGCACGAGGCGTCACCATTCTCTCACGTTGCTTGTGTCAACAGTAGAGGCCGTGGGGTCGGTTGTCGCCTCTCCCGCTCCCACTCAATATTTTGAAAAAGTGGTGGGTTTACTGATCACGTTTTTGGACTTGATGTTACATTAAGGAACAATTAATCATAGGCCCGAATGTTGTCGGTTATGTGGGCTAGCCCACCCGACCTATTCGTTAGAACATATGTGGCCGTCGGACGGGTCAAGCCTAGGAGAGCTCCGTTGAGCCGTAGTGGCTCTTCGGATGGCTCAGTATTGCCAGACCCCCGTGCAAACGCCACACGTGGAGGGTGAAGTCGATTGAGCCGTAGCTACTGTTGACCACCCAACCGTGGTTAAACCACTTTCGAACCTGTTTGCCCGTGATTATCCAATCCTTAAACATCAAACATTCACGTAGACACTACGGAACAAAAACGTAATCTCGTCTAGGTAAGGTGGAATTCACCGAGAATCCAACACCTTCACCACGAGGTTTCGGGATTTTACTCCTTATGCTTTCGCAAAGTGGGATTCACCGAGAATCCATCACCCAACCTCGACGATTGAAAAACCCGTGTTCCTCGGTTTTTACCCTAATTAGTTTCTAATTAATATCAAACAATTAATTAAAACTAATCGTGTGTTTTATACATGCCTAACTAATTCCTCGAATTAATTTCTACATGTATGCATATGGAGTGCAATTCATGATATGATGCATGTCATGGCAATTTTCCGGTTCTACTCATACAATCTACACATGTATACTAGTGCGGAAAATAAACACCGAGATGGACCGTTGGCACCCCCGTAACTAATCTATTAGAAAATAAATTAAAAACCCTAATCTGCAGCTGTTAAGAATCTTCGATGATCGGCATATCAAATGAACTTGGATCGGGACGAAACTTTCCAGATCTGATCTTCATTCTTCAGACTTCAAGATGGACGGTCGGATCGGAGCTTTGACTTGTCAATCTTCCTCAGTGAGCCGCCCAACTTGCTGCTGAAACAGACTCTTACAGCAGCGCATCATATACTTCCCGAGGCCGATCGGGGATCAAGATGAATCCCGATCGACCTGAAAATTTTATCTCATGTCCAAAACTCCATGATATGCGATCTGACCGGTTGGATGTTAATTTTAACGGTCTAATAATTCCCAGAAAATCGAAGAAGTCACAGTTAGGGTTTCTGTGAATCCTGCGTTTTTCTGTTACAGCAGCCACTTCGCAGCAACGAACGGATACCCAAACGGACTCTGATCGACACCAAAATTTGTAGAATTGTTCATCAACTTCTAATCTTAATTCTCACTGGAGAGATCTTCGTTTTAACGGATCAAACAACGGAAAAAACGAAAACACTATACAGCTGCTAAACAGATCTATTTACAGGAAATTAAACTTGCAATAATAAATAAATTACATAATTTCCTATACTCATATGAACGAATTTTCCTTGTTTATATGAGTTTATAATAGATCTAACGGGAAAACGGTGCCAACCCCAATCCATCTCTTCAACCATAGCAATTTTAATCATAATCAATGCATAATTATAAGTAAAAATTACCTACATGCAATTCCACTCCTTTAAATCGTTTAACTATGACTATGACTATATAAATCGTGGAACCTGGCTCTGCTACCACATGAAGGATGCAGGTTCTTAGATCTAACCAAGTTAGATCTATACGCAGCGGACGGATCACGATTTACGTATCATAAAACATAGTTAAAGGACTTAAAAAACTACAAGGGAGTTAAAATCAAGTTACCAATATTAGGAAGAGACGCCTTGATCTTCCGATGTGTTTTCCAAACGGCGGTTGGTGGACACCCTTCTTGATACTCAAGCCTCCTTGATATGCAACACTCAAGAAAAACTTAGAGTTTTTCTTCTAAAACCCAAGACAAGAAAAAACAATTTTTCTCTCCTTTCAAAGTGGCTAGGTCGAAATTTGCCAATTCAATTTCCCTTGGAATAACTCTCCTTTTATAGGAGAGTAAATCCTTGGCCTCCAAGTTTTAATTAATTAAATAAATAATTAATTAAACCAAATAAAAAGATATTTTCCTTAATGATTAATTGTGACATGTATTGACCAATAGGAAATCAAATAACAAGTCATCCAACCAATCATATAACAAGAATATCTTTTATTTTCCACATCACAAAAAATTAATTCTTGTGACAATAATAGGACATGAGGCGCCACTTTAGGTCAAAAAAGCCCACATAAAATGTCTTTTATGTGTATAATATTATTTAGTCCAACTAAATAATATTTTGCATATCAATTAATTAGCCCAGCCAATTAATTATCACTGAGGCCCAAATAACAAGATTATTGTCCGAATTACAGAAGCCACATCGGGGACCATGGACCTATAACCAGTAGCTCCAATAATCAATTATTCAAAGAACAGAATAAGTACATTAATTATTAATTCCGGGATTACGCCACCATAAACCCGAAACTGAACTCTACCGATTATAGATGTATACTTATACTCAACCCATAGAGTGAATAAGCGTCCATTGATATAATCACTACATACAGATTAACCCTCCATAAACTGTCCATTCTGAGAGGGAAGTCTCCGTGAACCCGACTCAGAATATCTTATCCTTATTTACCATCAACCCCTTAGTGATCAATTAGTTCACATATCTGACTAGTAGCTAATTAGTCTAAATATGAACTCGGCCGATCGATCACTTTCTTAGGGCTAACAAATAAGGGGACTGTCTCTCTACTTCCCGCAGGAAGGAATGGATTCCATGTCTGTGAAAATCAGAACTACTCACTCATCTGGAGATAGTGCCAATGAGAAGTGGCTTGGAACACATATTAAAGTGAACCGTAATTAACACATCAAACACTACCCCGGGACAAGCAGCATCCTGTGATCACCTCAGGATTAAGGTTGATCCATATATGATCATCTAATGATTTAATAAGATTCCTCGATTACGGAATTATACCAAGAAATACAGATTAAATCGGTCCAGTCCTATATGAATGCCATCATATATAAATGCCCCACGTAGGTACCCTCTACCGACAGTCCGGATAAGACTATCACACCCTAAGGTGTTCTGGCGCATTATTGGTGTTTTAATCAAGAGACCCTAAACTCGATTAAGTTCACCACGGACTAACAGTTTAAGTATATCACCACTAACTCAATCCTCACGTGCATGCCATGCACTGAGTTAAGCGGTTACATACTGATATACTTAGGGTTTGCAGCAGTGTATTACTTACAAGCACAAAGCAAGTAATAAGATGAGATAAATTCTGTCATCCATTAAAAACAATTACACAAATTGTCTTTCGGGCACTACACCAAACAGTGTTTACACAAAACGGGAGTTTTCAAAATTTTCACACAAAATTATAGTAAAGTTTACTCAAACGCGGGTTTACAACTTTTTGTATATAATTGTGTAGTAGAGTTTACTCAAAATGGGGGTATACAACTTTTTGTATATAAATTATAGTAGAGTTTCTACAAACATGGGTTTACAACTTTTTGTATATAATTATCGTAGAGTTTACTTAAAATAGGGGTTTACAACTTTTCGTATATAATTGTAGTAGAGTTTACTCAAAACAGGGGTATACAACTTTTCGTATATCATTGTATAGTAGAGTTTAATCGAACGGCAGTTTACAACTTTTTGTATATAAAATTGTAGTAGAGTATAATCAAAATGGGGGTTTACAACTTTTTGTATATAATTGTATAGTATAGTTTACTCAAAACTGGGGTTTACAACTTATAGTATATATTTGTAGTAGAGTTTACTCAAAATGGGGGTTTACAACTTTTCATATATATGTGTCGTAGAGTTTACTCAAAACGGGGATTTACAACTTATAGTATATAATTGTAGTAGAGTTACTCGAACAAGGGTTTACAACTTTTTGTATATAAAATTATAGTAGAGTTTACTCAAAACAGGGGTTTACAACTTTTCATTTATAATTGTATAGTAGAGTTTACTCAAATGGGAGTTTACAACTTTTCGTATATAAAATTATAGTAGAGTTTAATCAAAATAGGGTTTTACAACATTTTGTATATAATTGTATAGTCGAGTTTAATCAATATGGGGGTTTACAAATTTTTGTATATAATTGTTGTAGAGATTACCCAAAACGGAGGCTTACAACTTTTCATATATAATTGTATAGTAGAGATTTCACAAATAGGGGTTTACTAATTTTTGTATATAAAATTATAATAGAGTTTATTCAAAACGTGGGTTTACAACTTTTTGTATATAATTGTATGGTAGAGTTTAATCAAAACGGGGGTTTCCAACTTTTTGTATATAATTGTAGTCAAGTTTACTCAAAACGGGGGTTTACAACTTTTCGTATATAATTGTATAGTAGAGTTTACTCAAACGGTGGTTTACAACATTTTGTATATAAAATTATAGTAAAGTTTAATCAAAATGGGTCTTTACAATTTTTTTTATATAATTGTATAGTAGAGTTACTCAACACAGGAGTTTACAAATTTTTGTATATATAATTGTAGTAGTGTTTACTCAAAATGAGGGTTTACAACTTTTCGTATATAATTTTATAGTAGAGTCACTCAAAACGGGGGTTTAAAAATTTTTATATATAAAATTATAGTAGAGTTTAATCAAAATAGGGTTTTACAACTTTTGGTATATAATTGTATATTATAGTTTAAACATAACGGGGGTTTACAACTTTTTGTATATAATTGTAGTAGAGTTTACTCAAAACGGGGGCTTACAACTTTTCATATATAATTGTATAGTAGTGTTTAGTCAAATAGGGGTTTATAAATTTTTGTATATAAAATTATAGTAGAGTTTATCAAAACGGGGGTTTACAACTTTTTGTATATAATTGTAGTCGAGTTTACTCAAAATACGGGTTTACAACTTTTCGTATGTAATTGTATATTATAGTTTACTCAAACGGGGCTTTACCACTTTTTGTATATAAAATTATAGTAGAGTTTAATCAAAATGGGGGTTTACAACTATTTTTATATAATTGTATAGTAGAGTTTAATCAAAACGGGGGTTCACAACTTTTTGTATATAATTGTAGTAGAGTTTACTCAAAACGGGGGCTTACAACTTTTCGTATATAATTGTATAGTAGAGTTTACCCAAATGGGTGTTTACAAATTTTTGTATATAAAACTATAGTAGAGTTTAATCAAAACGGGGGTTTAAAACTTTTTTATATAATTGTATAGTAAATTTTAATCAAAACGAGGGTTTACAACTTTTTTTATATAAGGGTAGTCGAGTTTACTAAAATTGGGGGTTTACAACTTTTTGTATTTAATTTTATAGTAGAGTTTACTCAAAATAGGGGTTTACAACTTTTTATAAATAATTGTATTGTAGAGTTTACTCAAAACGGGGATTTACAACTTATAGTATATAATTGTTGTAGAGTTTACTCAAAATGGGGGTTTACAACTTTTCGTATATAATTGTAGTAGATTTTACTCAAAATGGGGGTTTACAACTTACAGTATATAAATGTAGTAGAGTTTACTCAAAATAGGAGTTTACAACTTTTTGTATATAAAATTGTAGTCGAGTTTACTCAAAACTGGGGTTCACAACTTTTCATACAAAATTGTATAGTAGAGTTCACTCAAAAAGGGGGTTTAAACCTTTTTGTATATAAAATTATAGTAGAGTTTAATCAAAACGGGGTTTTACAACTTTTTGTATACAATTGTATAGTAGAGTTTAATCAAAACAGGGGTTTACAACTTTTTGTCTTTAATTGTAGTAGAGTGTACTCAAAACGGGGTTTTACAACTCTTCGTATATAATTGTATAGTAGATTTTAATCAATAGAGGGTTTGCAACTTTTTGTATATAAAATTATAGTACAGTTTAATCAAAATTGGGGTTTACAACTTTTCGTATAGAATTATAGTAAAGTTTACTCAAAACGGGGGTTCACAACTTTTCGTAAATAACTGTATAGTAGAGTTTACTCAAATGAGGGTTTACAACTTTTGTATATAATTGTATAGTAGAGTTTACTCATAATGCGGGTTTACAATTTTTTGTATATTAAATTATTGAATAATTTACTCAAAATGATGGTTTACTACTTTTTGTATATAATTGTAGTAGAGTTTACTCAAAAACAGGGGTTTATGAGTTTTTCTATATAATTGTATAGTTATGTTTACACAAAATAGGGGTTTTCAAAAATTTTCATATAAAAATATAGTAAAGTATACTCAAACGGGGGTTTACAACTTTTTGTATATAATTGTGTAGTAGAGTTTACTCAAAACGGGGGTTTACAACTTTTTGTATATAATTTATAGTAGTGTTTACTACAAACAAAGGTTTACAACTATTTGTATATTATTGTCATGGAGTTTACTCAAAACGGGGGTTTACAACATGTCGTATATAATTGTAGAAGAGTTTACTCAAAACAGGGGTTTACAACTTTTCGTATATAATTGTATAGTAGAGTTTACTCGAACGGCAGTTTACAAGTTTTTGTATATAAAACTGTAGCGGAGTTTAATCAAAATGGGGGTTTACAACTTTTTGTATATAATTGTATAGTATAGTTTACTCAAAACGGGGGTTTAAAACTTATAGTATATAATTGAAGTAGAGTTTACTCAAAATGGGGGTTTACAACTTTTCAAATATAATTGTCGTAGAGTTTACTCAAAACAGGGTTTACAACTTATAGTATATAATTGTAGTAGTGTTTACTCAAAACAGGGGTTTACAACTTTTTATATAAATAATTAATGGAGTTTACTCAAAACGGGGGTTTACAACTTTTCGTTTATAATTGTATAGTAGAGTTTACTCAAACGGGAGTTTACAACTTTTTGTGTATAAAATTATAGTAGAGTTTAATCGAAATAGGGTTTTACAACTTTTTGTATATAATTGTATAGTCTAGTTTAATCAAAACGGGGGTTTACAAATTTTTATATAATTGTAGTAGATTTTACTCAAAACGTTGGCTTACAACTTTTCATATATAAGTGTATTGTAGAGTTTTCTCAAACGGGGGTTTTCTAATTTTTGTATATAAAATTATAATAGAGTTTAATCAAAACAGGGGTTTACAACTTTTTGTATATAATTGTATAGCAGAGTTCAATCAAAACGGGGGGTTATAACTTTTTGTATATAATTGTATAGTCGAGTTTACTCAAACGGGGGTTTACAACTTTTTGTATATAATTGTATAGTAGAGTTTACTCAAACGGGGGTTTACAACTTTTTGTATATTAAATTATAGTAGAGTTTAATCAAAATGGGTCTTTACAAATTTTTGTATATAATTGTATAGTAGAGTTTAGTCAACAGAGGTTTACAAATTTTTTGTATATATAATTGTAGTAGTGTTTACTCAAAACGGGGGTTTACAACTTTTCGTATATAATTGTAGAGTAGAGTCACAAAAAATGGGGGTTTAAAACTTTTTATATATAAAATTATAGTAGATTTTAATCAAAATAGGATTTTACAACTTTTTGTATATAATTGTTTAGTAGAGTTTAATCAAAACGGGGGTTTACAACATTTTGTATATAATTGTAGTTGAGTTTACTCAAAACGGGGGCTTACAACTTTTCATATATAATTGTCTAGTAGAGTTTACTCAAACAGGGGTTTATAAATTTTTATATATAAAATTATAGTAGAGTTTAATCAAAACAGGGGTTTACAACTTTTTGTATATAATTGTAGTCGAGTTTATTCAAAAGGGGGGTTTACAACTTTTCGTATATAATTGTATAGTATAGTTTACTCAAACGGGGGTTAACAACTTTTTGTATATAAAATTATAGTAGAGTTTAATCAAAACGAGGGTTTACAATTTTTTTTTACATAATTGTATTGAAGAGTTTAATCAAAACGGGGGTTTACAACTTTTTGTATATAATTGTAGTAGAGTTTACTCAAAACGGGGGTTTACCACTTTTCGTATATAATTGTATAGTAGAGTTTACTAAAAGGGGTGTTTACAAATTTTTGTATATAAAATAATAGTAGAGTTTAATCAAAACGGGGGTTTACAACTTTTTGTATATAATTGTATAGTAAAGTTTAATCAAAACGGGGGTTTACAACTTTTTTTATATAATTGTAGTCGAGTTTACTCAAAACTGGGGTTTACAACTTTTTGTATATAATTTTATAGTAGAGTTTACTCAAACTGGGGTTTACAACTTTTTGTATATAAAATTATAATAGAGTTTAATCAAAATGGGTGTTTACAACTTTTTGTATATAATTGTATAGTAGAGTATACTCAAAACGGGCGTTTACAACTTTTTATATATAATTGTATAGTAGAGTTTACTCAAAGGATTTACAACTTATAGTATATAATTGTAGTAGAGTTTACTCGAAACGGGGGATTACAACTTTTCGTATATAATTGTAGTAGAGTTTACTCAAAACGGGGGTTTACGACTTATAGTATATAATTGTAGTAGAGTTTACTCAAAAAAGTGGTTTACAACTTTTTGTATATAAAAGTGTTGTAAAGTTTACTCAAAACAGGGCTTTACAACTCTTCGTATATAATTGTATAGTAGAGTTCACTCAAAATGCGGGTTTAAACATTTTTGTGTATAAAATTATAGTAGAGTTTAATCAAAACAGGGTTTTACAACTTTTTGTATATAATTCTATAGTAGAGTTTAATCAAAAGGGGGTTTACAAGTTCTCGTATATAATGTATCGTAGAGTTTACTCGAATGGCAGTTTACAACTTTTTGTATATAAATTATATTAGAGTTTAATCAAAATGGGGGTTTACAACTTTTTGTTTATAATTGTATAGTATAATTTACTTAAAACGGGGGTTTACAACTTATAGTATATAATTGTAGTAGAGTTTACTCAAAACGGGGGATTACAACTTTTCGTATATAATTGTAGTAGAGTTTACTCAAAACGGGGGTTTACGACTTATAGTATATAATTGTAGTAGAGTTTACTCAAAAAAGGGGTTTACAACTTTTTGTATATAAAAGTGTTGTAAAGTTTACTCAAAATAGGGCTTTACAACTCTTCGTATATAATTGTATAGTAGAGTTCACTCAAAATGCGGGTTTAAACATTTTTGTGTATAAAATTATAGTAGAGTTTAATCAAAACAGGGTTTTACAACTTTTTGTATATAATTGTATAGTAGAGTTTAATCAAAATGGGGGTTTACAAGTTCTCGTATATAATGTATCGTAGAGTTTACTCGAATGGCAGTTTACAACTTTTTGTATATAAATTATATTAGAGTTTAATCAAAATGGGGGTTTACAACTTTTTGTTTATAATTGTATAGTATAGTTTACTTAAAACGGGGGTTTACAACTTATAGTATATAATTGTAGTAGAGTTTACTAAAAACGGGGGTTTACAACTTTTCGTATATAATTGTCGTAGAGTTTACTCAAAACGGTGGTTTACAACTTATGTTAGGAACATTTTATTATGTTTTGATGATGGCCGTACTAGCTGTTATAGAAAGCCTAAAAATAAGTTAGAATTCTCTGTATAAGTCTTCATTTAGAGTCTAAAATGTTGTATAAGTTGAGTCAGACAAGTATTGTACTAGTTGGTAGGACGGCAAAGTGAAACATACATTCGGCAGAGTAAGGCCAACCAAGTACCAGCAGAGAAGCAGTGAAGATACTATGGTCTGACTTATAACCAAGGAAGTCTGTGATGACCTTGGATAAGTCCAAGTTACATTCAATGTGATGAACTTAATGTTTGAATATGGTGTACACTGATCTCACATAAATCAAAGATCAGTGAAGTACGAAGATTCTCCTAAACTGAAAAAGAATGTAAGAAACAGTGAATCGGCAAAGTGAACTGACTTTCGGCTAAGTAATGACAAAGCAGTGAAGGAAGACCTAAACGGCAAGGTCAGATGGTCACTTAACCGTTCAGGGAACGGTCAAGTATACTTTACTTGATCAGCTTTTGAAATATGAAGAAGATTCAGGGGATCAAGCATTAAATGCATAATCAATTGAGAATCAATCAAGGATTGATTTTCTGACAAACATTTGAAGAAAAATCTGATCACTGAAATCAATGAGACTATAATTAAAGGGGAATCATGAATAAAATCAAGGATTATTCCCCTCATTAATATAGCCCACGGACGAAAATTCAAATCAAGGATTATCAAGGCTATAAATAGAAGGCATTGACAGAAAAGAAAAACAAGAAGATTCTATAAGCAAAAACTCTGTAAAAGTGAAAAGCCTTCATCTGCACTAAAAGGAAATATCTAGAGATCAACTCAGGAACAAAAACTTTAACAACAAATCAAGCTCTGAGATTGATCACCAAATCTGTGAATACAATTCACATCAACTGGCAATTGAATCAGAGGAATCTAAGAAGGAGTTCCACCATCTGTGATAGCTGCTGAAATATTTCTTCTCAATGAGCAGTGATAGAGACTGAGTCATTGAAGCTTTTGAAGCAAGGGAGTGAAAGTCTTGCAGATTGTGAAGCTTGTGAAGGCAAGGACAATCGTACTATTGTATCTGTGAAAACAATAGTGAATTCCTCCAATCATCACAAGAGAAGAGTGGATTAAGGGATTACACCACCCTGAACCACTATAAACCTTTGTGTCTATTTACTTTCAGCAATTTACTTTTCAGCACTTTACTTAACTGCAAACGATATATTTGTGATTGCATAATCTACTTTGAAACAACATATTAAGAAGGGACTTATCCGCTGCCCAAAAGCTTTTAAATACAAGAAAAGTTTTTGAAACTCCACTATAGTCATTCACCCCCCCTATGACTATAGTTTCACCCTTCTCTGGGACCAACAATTGGTATCAGAGCTGTGTTCCTAGTATCAGAACCTGTTCAGATCTAATTTCTGGTAACAAAGAGATCACATATTTTCAAAGTGGTTTTTCAAACTAGTGCCTTCTATATATATTGATTCCTCAAACTTTATGTCAAAGGTACCGTTTTCAATGCTAATAATTTTGATGAATACAAAATAAGAATGTTGTCTCATCTTTCAGCAACTCATGAGGATATGCTGGATGTAATTAATGATGGCCCAATCGAGATTACAACTGTGGTAGCCATAGGAGCAGATCAAGGAAAAGTAATAGATAAACTCAAGAAAGATTGGACCAAGGATGATAGGAGAACAGCGAATCTTGACTTTATTGCAAAAGACATGATTTTGAAGGCTCTGGACAGTAACATGTTCATGAGAATCAAAGATTGTAAAACAGCAAAGGAAATGTAGGACAAATTGGCACTGATCAATGAAGGATTAGAAGCAGTCAAAGAAAACAAATTGTCTATAGCAAAATAGAAATTTGAGAACTTCAAAATGAAGGCTGGTGAAACCATTGATCAAATGGACAACAGATTGTCAAGCATCATCAGTGAACTACAACAACTTGGACACACATTGTAGGATGTAATATCACCGGATGGATCATAGATCCACCCGATTACGCAGCGGAAAGTATAATATCTGGATCTAACAACCAAAATAAATAAATACAATAGATCCAAACCTACGAGGGGGTTTAGATTGCTTACCTGCATATTGTAAATAAGCACCAAGAACTATCCGAGATCCAAGAATTGAGAAGCCACCGTCTTCCGACGTGTATCTTCAAGCAACACCAAGTGGATGGTGATTCAAGCCGCTTCACCTCCTTGATATGCTACCGGAATAATCCCGAGGATTATCCCAACTCGAAACCCTTAGTGTTGAAGCCGAAAATTCTAAGCTTCCAACACTACCCAAAAAGTCGAAATTATTTGTGTGTTTTAGGCTTGGGAGAACTCTCTTTATATAGGAGAGTAATCCTTGTCCTCCAAGGATTTAATAATTAATACAAAATCAATTATAATAATCCCATTAAATAAAAGATACTCCTAGAATAATCTAGAACCAATCTAGAATATTTAAGGATCAATCCAATATTTTCCTTAATCAATTATTTAACAAATAAATAATTTAATCACATGTTAAATAATTATCCAAGAAAACTAATTTCTTGACAATTAAATAACAAAATATGCGCCCCATGCCCTAATATATTAGGTCATCCACGCATTTCACACACCTGGGCCGAGTCCACAAAAAAATTCTTTTCCATGTATTTAATTATCTAGTCCAACTAAACAATTAATCCACATATCTATTAAACGGTCCAATCCAACTATTTAATCTTAATTGAGGTGAAACGACGAGAAAACATATGCATGTTAGGAGCCACGTCGGGGACCATGGACCCATATTCAGTAGCTACAATAAATTAAATAATATTATCCGTCAGACCGAACAATAATATTCGATCTATTAATTCCGGGATTACACCACCATAAACCCGAAGCTGAACTCTGCCGAATATAGATAACTTACACTCACCTATGAGTTATAAGGTGTCCACTGATATAATCATTACATACGGATAAATCCTCCATAGACTGTTCGTTACTATTCGGGATATCTCCGTAAACCCTTCTCGAAACCTTTTATCCTTATTTACCATTAACCCCCTAGTGACCAAATAGTTCATAACCAATATAATATGAACTGCGCGTATCGGTCAGTTTCTAGGATTAACAAATAAGGGAACTGTCTGTCTTCTTCCCGAGGGAAGGAATGGATTCTATATCTGTGATAGCACAGACTACTCACTCATTCCAAAATAGAGCCAACGAGAAGTGTTGGACCACATACTGTGAAGTGATCCTTACTAACACATCAAACTCTACCCTAGTTTAAGCGGTTGTCTGTGATCACCTCAGGATTGAGATTAATCCATATATGATCATCTTGTGATTCGATAAGACTTCTCGATCATTGAATTATATCGAGAACTCAAATCAAATCGGTCCAGCCCTATATGATTATCATCATATATAAATGCCCCGCTAGGTACCCTATTACCGACTGTCCAGATAAGACTGTTACACTTAAAGTGTTCTGGGCGAATTAATAGCAAATTAATCATGAGACCCGTACTCAGATTAATAAATGCTATGGACTAAGTTAATTTTAAGTACATCTCACTAACTCAATCCTCTTGTGTATAGCCATACACCGAGTTATGTGATTACATAAACGAGGTACTTAGGGTTTTCAGTAGTGTCTTAATTATAAGCATACATGCATATAATAAGATGAGTTATTAATTTGTCCTAAAAAAATTATATAATTATCTTTCGGGCACTACACCTAACAATCTCCCACTTGCACGAAAGGCAAGTGGATTAATTCTTTTAGAGCACACCCTTTATATTTATATCTACAACATTCTACCACTTGCTCAAAACAAGTGAGACATATCCCCAAGAATCATACCCTCCAAGCGCATCATAGTAATTCATCCTTCCAAGCACGACTGGAGTGTGCCGCTGCAGGGTAGGTCAGTGACCCGGCGCCTACTTAGAATCCGAATACCATGGGACTTGGTACACTGATCAGGTAGGTTGGCGGCTTAAGTCAATCTTTGGGATCAAAACGTCGCCTTTCCATCTAATCCGGTGGTAAACTTTCAATATGCCTTTGAGTCAACACTGAGGACAAGATCTACTTAACGATCATCCTTAATCCGACCTAAGGCCAGAACCAGTGTTATCACTTATATTCTATTTTGCACCTGAATATACTAGCATATTATTCCTCATTCTCCCGAAGAGACTGGAGGATTCACTAAACATCCCATTTAGTATTCATCAGCATGTTTAGATAATCATTCCTGGGAGGTAGGGTAGACTACATCGTCGAATGTTGCATAAATGCAAGAATATCTTAACCAGGTGAATGGATGAGATTGCCAATGATCGATTCTCGTGAATTTGAGCGAATCAAATCCTTTAGAATGAATCCCGATGGCATGTCAGACTCTGACTTCAGATAACACACCCATGTTGTTTCCAACTGTTTCAGTGTTACCATTCACAAACACTAATCTACATAGTACTTTACTAATATTGATGCCCAGTCTACGAAAGACTTATCAACATTCTGGTCAAGTCCACATATTAAAATATATGACTTTGAGTGGTAAAAGAGATCACGGTCTGGTTAACTCTCTACCTTTTAGGGAATCACCCCTAAATTACTCAGCTTTGCGTTAGAACATCACTGTGTCGACTCTTCTCTGTGTAGTTCCAACTACTCCCATTGGGCCTGAGATACTCAGGTGGTTCTACAAGAGTTTCAACAGAGCTGGAGTATCAAACATCATTCACAGGGTTATGGCTTTTAAACCAACCTCTATGATCAGGATCCTATACAGCCCACAAAGGACTATAGGTCATCAATCTACCCTATAGACCGTAAGGTCCTGCAATGGGTAATGGACAAACCATACTCCCACTACGTTCGGGGTGGATGGATATACTGATCTAGTTTAGTAGTTTTTTATTAGTGTTATCACCAACTGCCGGTGTTGGATGTGGACTGAAAAAATCAGTTAGTAACATCTTGAGTACAAATACTTCAAGATCTAAGGTTGTTATTTATAAATTCTATCAGACCGAGTTTGACAGTATAACCGTCATTCTCTGATTTTACGAGTTTTATAACCAACCTTTACTCAATGCATTAAGATATTTCACGACCTGAACGTGTACGTAAAATTTCCAGTCCTACCTTCAAGCACTAAGTGCTAAATGTCTATGTTTGCGGAAGTGGGGTGAACCGAATTCACTCCTTATCCACAAATGCGTAGGCATAGACTTCTTGGTTATTCATTACAACATAAACCGTTATTTTGCAACCAATATCTTAAATGAGTTAAGCAGTGTATCGAAGTACATCAATAACTATGTAAGGCAAATTTTTGGTGTATCCCTTAGTGAAAACATTTCACTGGGAGGCAGGCCGAGCATCAGTCCCGAAGACTACGCAATGCCCTATTTCTGAATATGGAATACTCTATCTCTAGTGAAATCAGGGATTTCCTCCAAATATTTTGGATAAACTTACCGGAGTTTTGAGTAGTTATCAGACAAGATGTCACTACTTCAAAAGCTCTAACTCGCTTGTACCTTTCATATGACCCCGAAGGTTGTTATGAACAAGCTATGTTACTTCTTTAAATCTACTACCCTTTCCCAATTGAAAGGAAACTTAGTCATTGTTCCTTCGAGACAGTGTTCCTTTGACTGGGAGATAGGAATCACCCTAAGCCAGTCTTCAGATCTTGTTTTTAGGGAATATGCACTAATTAATAGAATATAATGAAGCGTTTTATCTAAATACGGAAACCATTTGCGTTTATATTGTTTAAGATGTGTTACATATACCTATTCAGCATTTCTTAGTGTTTTTGATTTTATCAAACAGAAGTCCAAGTCTTGGGTTCATGCTAAGAATTTTATATTCATCGTCAATAAGACAAACAAATTATCCTATTGAAAATGAATACGTTCGTTCCAACGAATCCGAAAACAGAAAATGAATTTTATGTCATACTGAAGAATTGAATCCGAGATTCATTACCTTATATCACTCTCACTAGTCTATCTGAAATAACTGCCCGTTGTCTATTTTATTTATCATTTAATGCAAAGCTACCTAGTTCTTCCAAAGAACTTTAGCTTTCGAGAAAATTGCTAAGGATGCATTGGTCAGTGATCCGAAATCACTTTCCTTATCCTCCAACTTCCAATTTATTAATTTTCCGGTTTAGCCTTAAAACTACTAAGTTTAGATGACTAACACATATAAACATTATTTCCCATTATCGACTTTCCTTAAATGGAAACAGTCTTGAACTAGCAGTTCGTTTGAGTAGACACTATTCTTGAACTATGGGATGTTCAGTGTTACTTGCTTGGACTATCGATTTTTCTAATCGACAAATCATAAGTGCAAAGCTCCTACTAGTTTATCGGTTCTAAATACCGTCTAACTAGCAACATTTTGTATTTATGATTTTTCAAAGATTAGAACATCACCTAGAACTAAGCTCCCACTAGTTTATCAGTTCCAAATACTGTCTAACTAGCAATGCTGTGTTCATGATGTTTCAAAGATTATAAAATCTCCAGAACTAAGCTCCCACTAGTTTATCAGTTCCGAATACTGTCTAACTAGTAACACTTTATTCTTGTTTTTCCAATGAATGGAGAAACTCATGTGCAGTCTATTACACATTTCTATTGATTCAGAAAAACAACAAATCATAAGGCTAATGCTCCCACTAGTTTATCGGTTCCAAATACCGTCTAACTAGCAACGCCTTATGTATATGATTTTCCAATTTTTCAATTTAGAAATTTGTTGTGTAATTACACTTTTAAAATTCACTAAATGAATTTTTCTGATAGTCCTATATCTTCTTTTGTAAACTAAATATGGTTGTCTCTCGTTCAACACGAGTGACGTCCATGACATACCTATACTATGTCACTTAAGTTTGTAAAGGCTCAAGAGAATAAATCTTGTTTAGGGTGATTTTATATGATTTATATCATTGTATTTCGTAACAAATTCCTCTATATTCGTATGATTTGCATAGAAATTAAGGGTTTAATCGAATTATTGAGCAAATGAGTTTAAAAGTATTTAAGTGCAAATTCGGGTTAATTATGTGATTTTATTGGTAAATATCTTTATATATGTGATGTTACACTGTGCACGGTTTTATCATAATTGTAGGTATATAAATATATCTTGTGAAAGGATGGAACGAGCTAAAACGATGTTCATACCAAGACATGGAGGGATATGAGATTGAATTTGGAGTGAAGAGAGAGTGGACGGACGTCCAGCAAACTGAACGAGCGTTTGAGGAGTGAACTGGCGTCCAGAAGATTGAACTGGCGTCCAGAGGAGC
Source organism: Gentiana dahurica var. dahurica (assembly GCA_024500145.1). Classification (NCBI taxonomy): domain Eukaryota; kingdom Viridiplantae; phylum Streptophyta; class Magnoliopsida; order Gentianales; family Gentianaceae; genus Gentiana; species Gentiana dahurica. Next base: position 45,631,333 of record CM044907.1, read on the forward strand.
TGTTCGATTCAGGGAGTTGAGATTTTTAGTGGACGAGCGTCTGATAATACATAGGACGGGCGTCTGATCCAGCTCGGCCCGACTCGAAGATTTCAAGCAGCTGGACGGGCGTCCAGCATAGTGGACGAGCATCCAGTGGCCGACTTAGCAGAACCGACTTATTTTTCTATATATATGCGCATTTCTTAAACCCTAGTGATACCACAATTACACACCATACATTGAGAAAACCCTAAATCGATGAAAGTTAGGCTCGGTCGACCGAGCCCTGGAGCTCGGTCGACCGAGGGTTGTTTTATTTTTTTTATTTATTTTGTTCCGTTCCTGGATTGTGCTGATGACTGGGGGCTGAGCAGTTTGTTCAAGCTCTGTGAAACCGTTTCAGCAGGTTCTTTATTTTCAACCTTAGGTTTATTTTGTGATTTTAATTAAAGTCGTATCTTTTCTATGCTTATGTGTTGTGCAATTTAAATCGAGAGATGTTTTGCTGTTGATGTTTACTATGTGACGAGAGTCGGTGTAAACCTAGATCACCATAGGAAAGATTGGATCTTTAACCTATATATAACGAGAGTTGTTAGGTTAATTTCTAGGTTGCTAGAATGAATAAATCTTACAACTTGGTTATGAAAACGTTAATCTTTAAGGATCGAGAGATGACGAGATTAATAGACGAATTATCTAAGAGATTAGAAAATCATACTTTTGATAGGTGAATCACAATTTTATTTAAATCATCACAAGATAACCTTAGAGAGGAAATTGAGGGTTGCGGGAACGGTGGATCGTTGCTTGTTCGTTGTTTAATCACTATGATCATCGTCACAACTTGATAGTTGTTTATTGTTTTTTCTAGTTTATAGATTAGATTTAGGTTTCGCAACTATCTTTCCTGGCTTTGGATTGACAACCCTCTGTCCAGTTTATTGTTTTTCTTTTCGTTTTTGTTTCTAGTTGTTTCTCGTGACAATTTAGAAAAATTAAGAACTAGACCAACCTCGATTCCCTGTGAGATCGACCCGGTATTAGTTGCTATACTACGATCCCTACACTTGGGGTATACCGGATTTATAATTTATTACTTGTTGTTTTCCCGTTGATAAAATCCGAGACAAATCTCTTCCGAGAATTTAAATGCATTGTTTGATAATTTACAACGTACTTGTTACTTTCCACATTTTTAATGAAGTCCTATAACTAACAGTTTAGAAGCCTAGAGATTTAGTTGTAAAAAATATGACAGAAAGTTAAATTAAAAAAATAAATTTTCACTACTAGATTTTTATTTAAGGAATAATAAGCTTGTTAAAAGTCTATCCTACCATTCCAAGGGTTTAAACTCAGACCCCAGTGCCGCCGCAGGGTCAGTCAAAGAAGTGACGATCAAACTGAGACAATCTCTCTCAATGATTAAACTTTGAGAATCAAACATCCCACGGGAATCAGACATCCCGGTCTTTAATAATTGATTACCTTCCTTTTTCTAGCCTAGATATTTCGAAAATATCCAAAAAGAGTGTGACATACTATATCAGATCTCAAATTATGCCCCGAGTATGCTGCCGCAGGGTCGCTCAGTGACTCAACGAGTACCTAAAATCCTATCCTTTCAGAAACCAAGCCGTGAATTTTGATAGGGGTGAACACCACCCGCAGGGGGGGCGGAATCAAAGCGGCTCGAGGCGTCAACCTTCTCTCACGTGCTTGCATCTATAATAGAGGCCGTGGGGTTGGCTGTCGCCTTCCCCGCTCCTACTCAATATTTTGAGAAAAGTGGTGGGTTTACTAATTACGGTTTCGGTCTCGACAATAAGAAACAAAAAATCAAAGTACTCCGAACAGGGTCGGTTATGCAGGCAAGCCTACGCTGTCTTATTCGTTGGAACATATGTGACAGTTCAGGTTGATCCGGCAAGAGAAGCCCCGTTTAGCCCGAAGGCTTATCGGCTATGCTAAGTCTTGTCGAACCACTGCAACATACATCACACGTGGAGGGGAGTCGATTGAGCCAAAGCTCGGTTGAACTCGCCCATCCATGGTTAGACCATTTCCTAACCCATGTACTAAGATTTTCCGATTTCTATGTTGTCAACCAAAGCGTAATCTCGTTTCTGTTTAAGGTGGCTTCATCAAGAAGCCATCACCAAAAACTCAACGATTTATCCAAGTGGGATTCACCGAGAATCCATCACTAAAATCGTAACGATTGACAAAACCCGGTTCCTCAGTTTTTAATAATTAGTTACTTAATTAATTAACTACCACATATTAACTAATTATACGAGTTTTACATGTCTAATTTATTCGAAATAAACTAGCTACATGTATGCATTGGAGTGGAATCATGATATGATGCATGTCATGACAATTTTCCGGTTTCTATCACATAATTTCGATCATACACGAAAAAATAATGGAAAAAATAAACACCGAGATGGATCGTTGGTACCCCCGTATCTAACCTATTAAAAAAAAACACAAACCCTAACTAGGGTTTACTATTTTCTAATCTGCTGCTGCTGCGTTGTATCGATGATCGGACATCCAAACGATCCTTGATCGTCACGAAACTTTAAGGACATGTTCTTCACTCCTCCTACTTCAATCTGAACGGTTGGATCTTCGTTTCAACGGTCCAAATTTCTCCAGCAATCCGCCGATCCAACTGCTGCATCTGTTTATAACTGCGGCTCTCAGTGTCTTCCCGGGGCCGATCGGGTATCGAGACAAAATCCGATCGACCTGAAATTTTTAGGGCTTGTTGATAACTCCATGGTGATCTATCTGAATGGTCGGATATTTGTTTTGACATTCTAAACTCTTCCAGATAATCGACGAACTCACAGCTAGGGTTTTATGGCTGCTGTGCTTTTCTGTTACAACAGCAACTTTATTGCAGCGATTGGACATCGTGATGGACTCCGATCGTCATGAAATTTTGAGGGCCTGTTCTTAAACTTTTATTCTTCATTATTACCGGAGGAATTGTCGTTTCAACGGCTCAATATCCAGGAATAAAATAAAAATAGAACAGCAACAAAACAGGTCTACTTCTAGGAAACTAAAATTACAAATTTTCCTATACTCATATAAACGAATTTATATGAGTTTACAATAGATCTAACGAGTAAAAAATACCAACCCCAATCCATCTGTTCAACCACGACAATCACAAGGCATAATTCAAGTTATATATTTCGAAAATAATAAAATTTAAAACGAAAATAAAGCAATCTACACATGCTTATTCCACTACTTAGATCTAAAATCTACATACTTTGATTGATAGATCAATGGCTCTGATACCACTTGTAGGATGTAATATCGCCGGATGGATCATAGATCCACCCGATTACACAGCGGAATATATAAGATCTAGATCTAACAACCAAAATACATAAATACAATAGATCTAAACCTACGAGGGGGTTTAGATTGCTTACCTGCTTATTGTGAATAAGAACCAAGAACAATCCGAGATCCGAGATTTGAGAAGCCACCGTCTTCCGACGTGTATCTCCAAGCAGCACCAAGTGGATGGTGATTCAAGCCGCATGACCTCCTCGATATGCTACCGGAATAATCCCAAGGATTATCCCAACTCGAAACCATTAGTGTTGAAGCCGAAAATTCTAAGCTTCCAACACTACCCAAAAATTTGAAATTATGTGTGTGTTTTAGGCTTGGGAGAACTCTCTTTATATAGGAGAGTAATCCTTGTCCTCCAAGGATTTGATAATTAATACAAAATCAATTATAATAATCCCATTAAATAAAAGATACTCCTAGAATAATCTAGAACCAATCTAGAATATTTAAGTATCAATCCAATATTTTCCTTAATCAATTATTTAACAAATAAATAATTTAATCACATGTTAAATAATTATCCAAGAAAACTAAGTTCTTGACAATTAAATAACAAAAGTTGCGCTCCATGCCCTAATATATTAGGTCATCCACGTATTTCACACACTTGGGCCGAGTCCACAAAAAAATTCTTTTCCATGTATTTAATTATCTAGTCCAACTAAACAATTAATCCACATATCTATTAAACAGTCCAATCCAACTATTTAATCTTAATTGAGGTGAAACGACGAGAAAACATATGCATGTTAGGAGCCACGTCGGGGACCATGGACCCATATTCAGTAGCTACAATAAACTAAATAATATTATCCGTCAGACTGAACTCTAATATTCAGTCTATTAATTCCGGGATTACACCATCATAAACCCGAAACTGAACTCTACCGAATATAGATAACTTACACTCAACTATGAGTTATAAGGTGTCCACTGATATAATCATTACATATGGATAAATCCTCCATAGACTGTTCATTACGATTCGGGATATCTCCGTAAACCCTTCTCGAAACCTTTTAACCTTATTTACCATTAACTCCTTAGTGACCAAAGAGTTCATAACCAATATAATATGAACTGCGCGTATCAGTCAGTTTCTAGGATTAACAAATAAGGGAACTGTCTGTCTACTTCCCGAGGGAAGGAATTGATTCCATATCTGTGATAGCACAGACTACTCACTCATTCCAAAATAGAGCCAACGAGAAGTGTTGGACCACATACTGCCAAGTGATCCTTACTAACACATCAAACTCTACCCTAGTTTAAGTAGTTGTATGTGATCACCTCAGGATTGAGATTAATCCATATATGATCATCTTGTGATTCGATAAGACTTCTCGATCACGGAATTATATCGAGAACTCAAATCAAATCGGTCCAGCCCTATATGATTGTCATCATATATAAATGCCCCACTAGGTACCCTATTACCGACAGTCCGGATAAGACTGTTACACTTAAAGTGTTCTGGGCCCATTAATAGCAAATTTATCATGAGACCCGTACTAAGATTAATAAATGCTACGGACTAAGTTAATTTTAAGTACATCTCACTAACTCAATCCTCTTGTGTATAGCCATACACTGAGTTATGTGATTATATAAACGAGGTACTTAGGGTTTTCAGTAGTGTCTTAATTATAAGCATACATGCATATAATAAGATGAGTTATTAATTTGTCCTAAAACAATTATATAATTATCTTTTGGGCACTACACCTAACAATCTCCCACTTGCACGAAAGGCAAGTGGATTAATTGTTTTAGAGCACACCCTTTATATTTATATCTACAACATTCTCCCACTTGCACAAAACAAGTGAGACATATCCCTAAGAATCATACCCTCCAAGCACATCATAGTAATTCATCTTTCCAAGCACGACCGGAGTGTGCCGCTGCAGGGTAGGTCATTGACCCAGCGCGTACTTAGAATCTGAATACCATGTGACTTGGTACACTGATCAAGTAGGTTGGCGGCTTGAGTCAATCTTTGGGATCGAAACGTCGCCTTTCCATCTAATCCGGTGGTACACTTTCAATATGCCATTGAGTCAACTCTGAGGACAAGATCTACTTAACGATCATCCTTAATCCGACCTAAGGCCAGAACCAGTGTTATCACTTATATTCTATTTTGCACCTGAATATACTAGCATATTATTCCTCATTCTCCCGAAGAGACTAGAGGATTCACTAAACATCCCATTTGGTATTCATCAGCATGTTTAGATAATCATTCCTGAGAGGTAGGGTAGACTACATCGTCGAATGTTGCATGAATGCAAGAATATCTTAACCAGGTGATTGGATGAGATTTCCAATGATCGATTCTCATGAATTTGAGCGAATCAAATCCTTTAGAATGAATCCCGATGGCATGTCAGACTCTGACTTCAGATAACACACCCATGTTGTTTCCAACTGTTTCATTGTTACCATTCACAAACACTAATCTACATACTACTTTACTAATATTGATGCCAGTCTACGAAAGACTTATCAACCTTCTGGTCAAGTCCACATATTAAAACATATGACTTTGAAATGACCTAGATGTTTGCTTTAATCCCAAAAGGATATAGCTATGACAGGAATCCTGCCGAAGGTTCTTTCTGAATAAATTAAGATACCGTTAGTCTCGCAAAAGGGTCTTAGGGAATCACCCCTATTTTTTGCGTTGTTACGAATCGTCATTTGTTCTTAGCTAAAAACCCTTATGTTCGGAATGAGTTCAGATTCTGTTTTTCGGCAAGGAAGTCTTAGGGAATCACCCCTATTTCCCGCTTTCTGACGAAATCAAGCAAGACTGAGTGGTAAGAGAGATCACGGTCTGGTTAACTCTCTACCTTTTAGGGAATCACCCCTAAATTACTCAGCTTTGCGTTGAAAGTTAAACTTTCCTATTCATTCGGCTCTTCTCCGTGCAGTTCCAACTACTCCCATTAGGCCTGAGACACTCGGTGGTTCTACAAGAGTTTCAACAGAGCTAGAGTATCAAACTCCATTCATAGGGTTATGGCTTTTAAACCAACCTCTATGATCAGGATCCTATACAGCCCACAAAGGACTATAGGTCATCAATCTACCCTATAGACCGTAAGGTCCTGCAATGGGTAATGGACAAACAATACTCCCACTACGTTCGGGGTGGATGGATATACTGATCTAGTTTAGTAGTTTTTTATTAGTGTTATCACCAACTGCCGGTGTTGGATGTGGACTGAACAAATCAGTTTGTAACATCTTGAGTACAAATACTTCAAGATCTAAGGTTGTTATTTATAGACTCTATCAGACCGAGTTTGACAGTATAACCGTCATTCTCCGATTTTATGAGTTTTACAACCAACATTTACTCAATGCATTAAGATATTTCACGACCTGAACGTGTACGCAAAATTTCCAGTCCTACCTTCAAGCACTAAGTGCTAAATGTCTATGTTTGCAGAAGTGGGGTGAACCGAATTCACTCCTTATCCACAAATGCGTAGGCATCTTTTAGGTAGACTTTTCGGTTTTTCATTACAATGTAAACCGTTATTTTGCAACCAATATCTTAAATGAGTTAAGCAGTGTATGGTAGTACATCAATAACTATGTAAGGCAAATTTGTGGTGTATCCCTTAGTGAAAACATTTCACTGGGAGGCAGGCCGAGCATCAGTCCCGAAAACTACGCAATGACCTATTTCTGAGTATGGAATACTCTATCCCTAGTGAAATCAGAGATTTCCTCCAAATATTTTGGATAAACTTACCGGAGTTTTGAGTAGTTATCAGACAAGATGTCACTACTTCAAAAGCTCCCACTAGCTTGTACCGTTCATATGACCCCGAAGGTTGTTATGAACAAGCTATGTTACTTCTTTAAATCTACTACCCTTTCCCGATTGAAAGGAAACTTAGTCATTGTTCCTTTGAGACAGTGTTCCTTTGACTGGGAGATAGGAATCACCCTAAGCCAGTCTTCAGATCTTGTCTTTAAGGAATATGCACTAATTAATAGAATAGAATAAAGCGTTTTATCTAAATACATAAACCATTTGCGTTTATATTGTTTAAGATGTGTTACATATACCTATTCAGCATTTCTTAGTGGTTCTGACTTTATCAAACAAAAGTCCAAGTCTTGGGTTCATGCTACGAATGTTATATTCATCGTCAATAAGACAAACAAATTATCCTATTGAAAATGAATACGTTCGTTCCAACGAATCCGAAAACAGAAAATGAATTTTCTGTGATACTCAGGAATTGAATCCGAGATTCATTTCTTATATCACTCTCACTAGTCTATCTGAAATAACTGCCTGTTGTCTATTTTATTTATCATTTAATGCAAAGCTACCTAGTTCTTCCAAAGAACTTTAGCTTTTGAGAAAATTGCTAAGGATGCATTGGTCAGTGATCCGAAATCACTTTCCTTATCCTCCAACTTCCAATTTATTAATTTTCCGGTTTAGCCTTAAAACTACTAAGTTTAGATGACTAACACATATAAACATTCTTTCCCATTCTCGACTTTCCTTTAATGGAAACAGTCTTGAACTAGCAGTTCGTTTGAGTAGACACTACTCTTGAACTATGGGATGTTCAGTGTTACTTGCTTGGACTATCGATTTTTCTAATCAACAAATCATAAGTGCAAAGCTCCTACTAGTTTATCGGTTCCAAATACCGTCTAACTAGCAACACTTTGAATTTATGATTTTTCAAAGATTAGAACATCACCTAGAACTAAGCTCCCACTAGTTTATCAGTTCCAAATACTGTCTAACTAGCAATGCTGTGTTCATGATGTTTCAAAGATTATAAAATCTCCAGAACTAAGCTCCCACTAGTTTATCAGTTCCGAATACTGTCTAACTAGTAACGCTTTATTCTTGTATTTCCAATGAATGGAGAAACTCATGTGCAGTCTATTACACATTTCTATTGATTCAGAAAAACAACAAATCATAAGGCTAAGGCTCCCACTAGTTTATCGGTTCCAAATACCGTCTAACTAGCAACGCCTTATGTATATGATTTTCCAATTTTTCAATTTAGAAATTTGTTGTGTAATTACACTTTTAAAATTCACTAAATGAATTTTTCTGATAGTCATATATCTTCTTTTGTAAACTAAGTATGGTTGTCTCTCGTTCAACACGAGTGACGTCCATGACATACCTATACTATGTCACTTAAGTTTGTAAAGGCTCAAGAGAATAAATCTTGTTTAGGGTGATTTTATATGATTTATATCGTTGTATTTCGTAACAAATTCCTCCATATTCGTATGATTTGCATAGAAATTAAGGGTTTAATCGAATTATTGAGCAAATGAGTTTTAAAAGTATTTAAGTGCAAATTCGGGTTAATTATGTGATTTTATTGGTAAATATCTTTATATATGTGATGTTACACTTTGCACGGTTTTATCATAATTGTAGGTATATAAATATATCTTGTGAAAGGATGGAACGATCTAAAACGATGTTCATACCAAGACATGGAGGGATATGAGATTGAATTTGGAGTGAAGAGAGAGTGGACGGACGTCCAGCAAACTGAACGAGCGTTTGAGGAGTGAACTGGCGTCCAGAAGATTGAACTGGCGTCCAGAGGAGCTGTTTGATTCAGGGAGTTGAGATTTTTAGTGGACGAGCGTCTGATAATACATAGGACGGGCGTCTGATCCAGCTCGGCCCGACTCGAAGATTTCAAGCAGCTGGACGGGCGTCCAGCATAGTGGACGAGCATCCAGTGGCCGACTTAGCAGAACCGACTTATTTTTCTATATATATGCGCATTTCTTAAACCCTAGTGATACCACAATTACACACCATACATTGAGAAAACCCAAAATCGAGCAAAGTTAGGCTCGGTCGACCGAGCCCTGGTGCTCGGTCGACCGAGGGTTGTTTTATTTTTTTATTTATTTTGTTCCGTTCCTGGATTGTGCTGATGACTGGGGGCTGAGCAGTTTGTTCAAGCTCTGTGAAACCGTTTCAGCAGGTTCTTTATTTTCAACCTTAGGTTTATTTTGTGATTTTAATTAAAGTCGTATATTTTCTATGCTTATGTGTTGTGCAATTTAAATCGAGAGATGTTTTGCTGTTGATGTTTACTATGTGACGAGAGTCGGTGTAAACCTAGATCACCATAGGAAAGATTGGATCTTTAACCTATATATAACGAGAGTTGTTAGGTTAATTTCTAGGTTGCTAGATTGAATAAATCTTACACCTTGGTTATGAAAACGTTAATCTTTAAGGATCGAGAGATGACGAGATTAATAGACGAATTATCTAAGAGATTAGAAATTCATACTTTTGAAAGGTGAATCACAATTTTATTTAAATCATCACAAGATAACCTTAGAGAGGAAATTGAGGGTTGCGGGAACGGTGGATCGTTGCTTGTTCGTTGTTTAATCACCATGATCATCGTCACAACTTGATAGTTGTTTATTGTTTTTTCTAGTTTATAGTTTAGATTTAGGTTTCGCAACTATCTTTCCTGGCTTTGGATTGACAACCCTCTGTCCAGTTTATTGTTTTTCTTTTCGTTTTTGTTTCTAGTTGTTTCTCGTGACAATTTAGAAAAATTAAGAACTAGACCAACCTCGATTCCCTGTGAGATCGACCCGGTATTAGTTGCTATACTACGATCCCTGCACTTGGGGTATACCGGATTTATAATTTATTACTTGTTCTTTTCCCATTGATAAAATCCGAGACAAATCTCTTCCGAGAATTTAAATGCATTGTTTGATAATTTACAACGTACTTGTTACTTTCCACATTTTTAATGAAGTCATATAACTAACAGTTTAGAAGCCTAGAGATTTAGTTGTAAAAAATATGACAGAAAGTTAAATTCAAAAAATAAATTTTCACTACTAGATTCTTATTTAAGGAATAATAAGCTTGTTAAAAGTCTATCCTACCATTCCAAGGGTTTAATCTCAGACCCCAGTGCCGCCGCAGGGTCAGTCAAAGAAGTGACGATCAAACTGAGACAATCTCTCTCACTGATTAAACTTTGAGAATCAAACATCCCACGGGAATCAAACATCCCGGTCTTTAATCATTGATTACCTTCCTTTTTCTAGCCTAGATATTTCGAAAATATCCAAAAAGAGTGTGACCTACTATATCAGATCTCAAAGTATGCCCCGAGTATGCCGCCGCAGGGTCGTTCAGTGACTCAACGAGTACCTAAAATCCTATCCTTTCAGAAACCAAGCCTTGAATTTTGATAGGGGTGAACACCACCCGCAGTGGGGCGGAATCAAAGCGGCTCGAGGCGTCAACCTTCTCTCACGTGCTTCCATCTATAATAGAGGCCGTGGGGTGGGCTATCGCCTTCCCCGCTCCTACTCAATATTTTGAGAAAAGTGGTGGGTTTACTAATTACGGTTTCGGTCTTGACAATAAGAAACAATAAATCAAAGTACTCCGAACAGGGTCGGTTATGCAGGCAAGCCTACGCCGTCTTATTCGTTGGAACATATGTGACAGTTCAGGTTGATCCGGCAAGAGAAGCCCCGTTTAGCCCGATGGCTTATCGGCTATGCTAAGTCTTGTCGAACCACTGCAACATACATCACACGTGGAAGGGAGTCGATTGAGCCAAAGCTCGGTTGAACTCGCCCATCCATGGTTAGACCATTTCCGAACCCATGTACTAAGATTTTCCGATTTCTATGTTGTCAACCAAAGCGTAATCTCGTTTCTGTTTAAGGTGGCTTCATCAAGAAGCCATCACCAAAAACTCAACGATTTATCCAAGTAGGATTCACCGAGAATCCATCACTAAAATCGTAACGATTGACAAAACCCGGTACCTCAGTTTTTAATAATTTGTTACTTAAATAATTAACTACCACATATTAACTAATTATACGAGTTTTACATGTCTAATTTATTCGAAATAAACTAGCTACATGTATGCATTGGAGTGGAATAATGATATGATGCATGTCATGACAATTTTCCGGTTTCTATCACATAATTTCGATCATACACGAAAAAATAATGGAAAAATAAACACCGAGATGGATCGTTGGTACCCCCGTATCTAACCTATTAAAAAAAACACAAACCCTAACTAGGGTTTACTATTTTCTAATCTGCTGCTGCTGCGTTGTATCGATGATCGGACATCCAAACGATCCTTGATCGTCACGAAACTTTAAGGACATGTTCTTCACTCCTCCTACTTCAATCTGAACGGTTGGATCTTCGTTTCAACGGTCCAAATTTCTCCAGCAATCCGCCGATCCAACTGCTGCATCTGTTTATAACTGCGGCTCTGCAGTGTCTTCCCAGGGCCGATCGGGTATCGAGACAAAATCCGATCGACCTGAAATTTTTAGGGCTTGTTGATAACTCCATGGTGATCTATCTAAATGGTCGGATATTTGTTTTGACATTCTAAACTCTTCCAGATAATCGACGAACTCACAGCTAGGGTTTTATGGCGGCTGTGCTTTTCTGTTACAACAGCAACTTTATTGCAGCGATTGGAAATCGAGATGGACTCTGATCATCATGAAATTTTGAGGGCCTGTTCTTAAACTTTTATTCTTCATTATGACCGGAGGAATTGTCGTTTCAACTGCTCAATATCCAGGAATAAAATAAAAATAGAACAGCAACAAAACAGGTCTACTTCTAGGAAACTAAAATTAAAAATTTTCCTATACTCATATAAACGAATTTATATGAGTTTACAATAGATCTAACGAGTGAAAAATACCAACCCCAATCCATCTCTTCAATCACGACAATCACAAGGCATAATTCAAGATATATATTTCGAAAATAATAAAATTAAAAACGAAAATAAAGCAATCTACACATGCTTATTCCACTACTTAGATCTAAAATCTACATACTTTGATTGATAGATCAATGGCTCTGATACCACTTGTAGGATGTAATATCGCCGGATGGATCATAGATCCACCCGATTACGCAGCGGAATGTATAAGATCTAGATCTAACAACCAAAATACATAAATACAATAGATCTAAACCTACGTGGGGGTTTAGATTGCTTACCTGCTTATTGTGTATAAGAACCAAGAACAATCCGAGATCCGAGATTTGAGAAGCCACCGTCTTCCGACGTGTATCTCCAAGCAACACCAAGTGGATGGTGATTCAAGCCGCATGACCTCCTCGATATGCTACCGGAATAATCCCAAGGATTATCCCAACTCGAAACCATTAGTGTTGAAGCCGAAAATTCTAAGCTTCCAACACTACCCAAAAATTTGAAATTATGTGTGTGTTTTAGGCTTGGGAGAACTCTCTTTATATAGGAGAGTAATCCTTGTCCTCCAAGGATTTAATAATTAATACAAAATCAATTATAATAATCCCATTAAATAAAAGATACTCCTAGAATAATCTAGAACCAATCTAGAATATTTAAGTATCAATCCAATATTTTCCTTAATCAATTATTTAACAAATAAATAATTTAATCACATGTTAAATAATTATCCAAGAAAACTAATTTCTTGACAATTAAATAACAAAAGTTGCGCCCCATGCCCTAATATATTAGGTCATCCACGTATTTCACACACTTGGGCCGAGTCCACAAAAAAAATTCTTTTCCATGTATTTAATTATCTAGTCCAACTAAACAATTAATCCACATATCTATTAAACAGTCCAATCCAACTATTTAATCTTAATTGAGGTGAAACGACGAGAAAACATATGCATGTTAGGAGCCACGTCGGGGACCATGGACCCATATTCAGTAGCTACAATAAACTAAATAATATTATCCGTCAGACTGAACAATAATATTCAGTCTATTAATTCCGGGATTACACCACCATAAACCCGAAACTGAACTCTACCGAATATAGATAACTTACACTCAACTATGAGTTATAAGGTGTACACTGATATAATCATTACATACGGATAAATCCTCCATAGACTGTTCGTTACGATTCGGGATATCTCCGTAAACCCTTCTCGAAACCTTTTAACCTTATTTACCATTAACGCCTTAGTGACCAAAGAGTTCATAACCAATATAATATGAACTGCGCGTATCGGTCAGTTTCTAGGATTAACAAATAAGGGAACTGTCTGTCTACTTCCCGAGGGAAGGAATTGATTCCATATCTGTGATAGCACATACTACTCACTCATTCCAAAATAGAGCCAACGAGAAGTGTTGGACCACATACTGCCAAGTGATCCTTACTAACACATCAAACTCTACCCTAGTTTAAGTAGTTGTATGTGATCACCTCAGGATTGAGATTAATCCATATATGATCATCTTGTGATTCGATAAGACTTCTCGATCACGGAATTATATCGAGAACTCAAATCAAATCGGTCCAGCCCTATATGATTGTCATCATATATAAATGCCCCACTAGGTACCCTATTACCGACAGTCCGGATAAGACTGTTACACTTAAATTGTTCTGGGCCCATTAATAGCAAATTTATCATGAGACCCGTACTAAGATTAATAAATGCTACGGACTAAGTTAATTTTAAGTACATCTCACTAACTCAATCCTCTTGTCTATAGCCATACACTGAGTTATGTGATTACATAAACGAGGTACTTAGGGTTTTCAGTAGTGTCTTAATTATAAGCATACATGCATATAATAAGATGAGTTATTAATTTGTCCTAAAACAATTATATAATTGTCTTTTGGGCACTACACCTAACAATCTCCCACTTGCACGAAAGGCAAGTGGATTAATTGTTTTAGAGCACACCCTTTATATTTATATCTACAACATTCTCCCACTTGCACAAAACAAGTGAGACATATCCCTAAGAATCATACCCTCCAAGCACATCATAGTAATTCATCTTTCCAAGCACGACCGGAGTGTGCCGCTGCAGGGTAGGTCATTGACCCAGCGCGTACTTAGAATCTGAATACCATGTGACTTGGTACACTGATCAGGTAGGTTGGCGGCTTGAGTCAACCTTTGGGATCGAAACGTCGCCTTTCCATCTAATCCGGTGGTACACTTTCAATATGCCTTTGAGTCAACTCTGAGGACAAGATCTACTTAACGATCATCCTTAATCCGACCTAAGGCCAGAACCAGTGTTATCACTTATATTCTATTTTGCACCTGAATATACTAGCATATTATTCCTCATTCTCCCGAAGAGACTAGAGGATTCACTAAACATCCCATTTGGTATTCATCAACAAGTTTAGCTAATCATTCCTGAGAGGTAGGGTAGACTACATCGTCGAATGTTGCATGAATACAAGAATATCTTAACCAGGTGAATGGATGAGATTTCTAATGATCGATTCTCATGAATTTGAGCGAATCAAATCCTTTAGAATGAATCCCGATGGCATGTCAGACTCTGACTTCAGATAACACACCCATGTTGTTTCCAACTGTTTCATTGTTACCTTTCACAAACACTAATCTACATACTACTTTACTAATATTGATGCCCAGTCTACGAAAGACTTATCAACCTTCTGGTCAAGTCCACATATTAAAACATATAACTTTGAAATGACCTAGAGGTTTGCTTTAATCCCAAAAGGATATAGCTATGACAGGCATCCTGCCAAAGGTTCTTTCTGAATAAATTAAGATACCGTTAGTCTCGCAAAAGGGTCTTAGGGAATCACCCCTATTTTTTGCGTTGTTACGAATCTGTCATTTGTTCTTAGCTAAAAACCCTTCTGTTCGGAATGAGTTCAGATTCCGTTTTTCGGCAAGGAAGTCTTAGGGAATCACCCCTATTTCCCGCTTTCTGACGAAATCAAGCAAGACTGAGTGGTAAGAGAGATCACGGTCTGGTTAACTCTCTACCTTTTAGGGAATCACCCCTAAATTACTCGGCTTTGCGTTGAAAGTTAAACTTTCCTATTCAGTCGGCTCTTCTATGTGTAGTTCCAACTACTCCCATTAGGCCTGAGACACTCAGGTGGTTCTACAAGAGTTTCAACAGAGCTAGAGTATCAAACTCCATTCATAGGGTTATGGCTTTTAAACCAACCTCTATGATCAGGATCCTATACAGCCCACAAAGGACTATAGGTCATCAATCTACCCTATAGACCGTAAGGTCCTGCAATGGGTAATGGACAAACAATACTCCCACTACGTTCGGGGTGGATGGATATACTGATCTAGTTTAGTAGTTTTTTATTAGAGTTATCACCAACTGCCGGTGTTGGATGTGGACTGAACAAATCAGTTAGTAACATCTTGAGTACAAATACTTCAAGATCTAAGGTTGTTATTTATAGACTCTATCAGACCGAGTTTGACAGTATAACCGTCATTCTCCGATTTTATGAGTTTTATAACCAACATTTACTCAATGCATTAAGATATTTCATGACCTGAATGTGTACGCAAAATTTCCAGTCCTACCTTTAAGCACTAAGTGCTAAATGTCTATGTTTGCAGAAGTGGGGTGAACCGAATTCACTCCTTATCCACAAATGCGTAGGCATCTTTTAGGTAGACTTTTCGGTTTTTCATTACAACGTAAACCGTTATTTTGCAACCAATATCTTAAATGAGTTAAGGAGTGTATGGTAGTACATCAATAACTATGTAAGGCAAATTTGTGGTGTATCCCTTAGTGAAAACATTTCACTGGAGGCAGGCCGAGCATCAGTCCCGAAAACTACGCAATGACCTATTTCTGAGTATGGAATACTCTATCCCTAGTGAAATCAGAGATTTCCTTCAAATATTTTGGATAAACTTACCGGAGTTTTGAGTAGTTATCAGACAAGATGTCACTACTTCAAAAGCTCCCACTAGCTTGTACCGTTCATATGACCCCGAAGGTTGTTATGAACAAGCTATGTTACTTCTTTAAATCTACTACCCTTTCCCGATTGAAAGGAAGCTTAGTCATTGTTCCTTTGAGAAAGTGTTCCTTTGACTGGGAGATAGGAATCACCCTAAGCCAGTCTTCAGATCTTGTCTTTAAGGAATATGCACTAATTAATAGAATAGAATAAAGCGTTTTATCTAAATACAGAAACCATTTGCGTTTATATTGTTTAAGATGTGTTACATATACCTATTCAGCATTTCTTAGTGGTTCTGACTTTATCAAACAAAAGTCCAAGTCTTGGGTTCATGCTACGAATGTTATATTCATCGTCAATAAGACAAACAAATTATACTATTGAAAATGAATACGTTCGTTCCAACGAATCCAAAAACAGAAAATGAATTTTCTGTGATACTCAAGAATTGAATCCGAGATTCATTTCCTTATATCACTCTCACTAGTCTATCTGAAATAACTGCCTGTTGTCTATTTTATTTATCATTTAATGCAAAGCTACCTAGTTCTTCCAAAGAACTTTAGCTTTCGAGAAAATTGCTAAGGATGCATTGGTCAGTGATCCGAAATCACTTTCCTTATCCTCCAACTTCCAATTTATTAATTTTCCGGTTTAGCCTTAAAACTACTAAGTTTAGATGACTAACACATATAAACATTCTTTCCCATTCTCGACTTTCCTTTAATGGAAACAGTCTTGAACTAGCAGTTCGTTTGAGTAGACACTACTCTTGAACTATGGGATGTTCAGTGTTACTTGCTTGGACTATCGATTTTTCTAATCAACAAATCATAAGTGCAAAGCTCCTACTAGTTTATCGGTTCCAAATACCGTCTAACTAGCAACACTTTGAATTTATGATTTTTCAAAGATTAGAACATCACATAGAACTAAGCTCCCACTACTTTATCATTTCCAAATACTGTCTAACTAGCAATGTTGTGTTCATGATGTTTCAAAGATTATAAAATCTCCAGAACTAAGCTCCCACTAGTTTATCAGTTCCGAATACTGTCTAACTAGTAACGCTTTATTCTTGTTTTTCCAATGAATGGAGAAGCTCCTGTGTAGTCTATTACACATTTCTATTGATTCAGAAAAACAACAAATCATAAGGGTAAGGCTCCCACTAGTTTATCGGTTCCAAATACCGTCTAACTAGCAATGCCTTATGTATATGATTTTCCAATTTTTCAATTTAGAAATTTGTTGTGTAATTACACTTTTAAAATTCACTAAATGAATTTTTCTGATAGTCCTATATCATCTTTTGTAAACTAAGTATGGTTGTCTCTCGTTCAACACGAGCGACGTCCATGACATACCTATACTATGTCACTTAAGTTTTTAAAGGCTCAAGAGAATAAATCACTTCCGAGAATTTAAATGCATTGTTTGATAATTTACAACGTACTTGTTACTTTCCACATTTTTAATGAAGTCCAATAACTAATAGTTTAGTAGCCTAGAGATTTAGTTGTAAAAAATATGACATAAAGTTAAATTCAAAAAATAAATTTTCACTACTAGGTTTTTATTTAAGGAATAATAAGCTTGTTAAAAGTCTATCCTACCATTCCAAGGATTTAATCTCACACCCCAGTGCCGCCGCAGGGTAAGTCAAAGAGGTGACGATCAAACTGAGACAATCTCTCTGAATGATTAAACTTTGAGAATCAAACATCCCACGGGAATCAGACATCCCGGTCTTTAATCATTGATTACATTCCTTTTTCTAGCCTTGATATTTCGAAAATATCCATAAAGAGTGTGACCTACTATATTAGATCTCAAAGTACGCCCCGAGTATGCCGCCGCAGGGTCGCTCAGTGACTCAACGAGTACCTAAAATCCTATCCTTTCAGAAACCATTCCTTGATTTTTGATAGGGGTGAACACCAGCCGCAGGGGGCGGAATCAAAGCGGCTCGAGGCGTCACCCTTCTCTCACGTGCTTGCATCTATAGTAGAGGCCGTGGGGTTGGCTGTCACCTTCCCCGCTCCTACTCAATATTTTGAAAAAAGTGGTGGGTTTACTAATTACGGTTTCGGTCTTGACAATAAGAAACAATAAATCAAAGTACTCCGAACAGGGTCGGTTATGTAGGCAAGCCTACGCCATCTTATTCGTTGGAACATATGTGACAGTTCAGGTTGATCCGGCAAGAGAAGCCCCATTTACCCCGAAGGCTTATCGGCTATGCTAAATCTTGTCGAACCACTGCAACATACATTACACGTGGAGGGGAGTCGATTGAGCCGAAGCTCGGTTGAACTCGCCCATCAATGGTTAGACCATTTCCGAACCCATGTACTAAGATTTTCCGATTTCTATGTTGTCAACCAAAGCGTAATCTCGTTTCTGTTTAAGGTGGCTTCATCAAGAAGCCATCACCAAAAACTCAACGATTTATCCAAGTGGGATTCACCGAGAATCCATCAATAAAATCGTAACGATTGACAGAACCCGGTTCCTCAGTTTTTAATAATTAGTTACTTAATTAATTAACTACCACATATTAACTAATTATACGAGTTATACATGCCTAATTTATTCGAAATAAACAAGCTACATGTATGCATTGGAGTGGAATCATGATATGATCCATGTCATGGCAATTTTCCGGTTTCTATCACATAATTTCGATCATACACGAAAAAATCATGGAAAAAATAAACACCGAGATGGATCGTTGATACACCCGTATCTAACCTATTAAAAAAAAAACACAAACCCTAACTAGGGTTTACTATTTTCTAAACTGCTGCTACTGCGTTGTATCGATGATCGGACATCCAAACGATCCTTGATCATCACGAAACTTTAAGGACATGTTCTTCACTCATCCTACTTCAATCTGAATGCTTGGATCTTCGTTTCAACGGTCCAATTTTCTCCAGCAATCCGCCGATCCAACTGCTGCATCTGTTTATAACTGCGGCTCTGCAGTGTCTTCCCGGGGCCGATCGGGCATCGAGACAAAATCCGATGGACCTGAAATTTTTAGGGCTTGTTTATAACTCCATGCTGATCGGTCTGAACGGTCGGATCTTCGTTTTGACGTTCTAAACTCTTCCAGAAAATCGACGAACTCACATCTAGGGTTTTATGGCTGCTATGCTTTTCTGTTACAGCAGAAACTTTATTGCAGCGATTGGACATTGAGATGGACTCCGATCATCATGAAATTTTGAGGGCCTGTTCTTAAACTTTTATTCTTCATTATGACAAGAGGAATTGTCGTTTCAACGTCTCAAACTCCGGGAATAAAATAAAAATAGAACAGCAACAAAACAGGTCTACTTCTAGGAAACTAAAATTACAAAATTTCCTATACTCATATAAACGAATTTATATGAGTTTACAATAGATCTAACGAGTAAACAATACCAACCCCAATCCATCTCTTCAACCACGACAATCACAAGGCATCATTCAAGATATATATTTCGAACATAATAAAATTAAAAACGAAAATAAAGCAATCTACACATGCTTATTCCACTACTTAGATCTAAAATCTGCATACTTTGATTGATTGATCAAAGGCTCTGATACCACTTGAAGGATGTAATATCGCCGGAAGGATCATAGATCCACCCGATTACGCAGCGGAAAGTATAAGATCTAGATCTAACAACCAAAATACATAAATACAATAGATCTAAACCTACGAGGGGGTTTAGATTGCTTACCTGCTTATTGTGAATAAGCACCAAGAACAATCCGAGATCCAAGATTTGAGAAGCCACCGTCTTCCGACGTGTATCTCCAAGCAACACCAAGTGGATGGTGATTCAAGCCGCTTGACCTCCTTGATATGCTACCGGAATAATCCCGAGGATTATCCCAACTCGAAACCCTTAGTGTTGAAGCCAAAAATTCTAAGCTTCCAACACTACCCAAAAATTCAAAATTATGTGTGTGTTTTAGGCTTGGGATAACTCTCTTTATATAGGAGAGTAATCATTGTCCTCCAAGGATTTAATAATTAATACAAAATCAATTATAATAATCCCATTAAATAAAAGATACTCCTAGAATAATCTAGAACCAATCTAGAATATTTAAGGATCAATCCAATATTTTCCTTAATCAATTATTTAACAAATAAATAATTTAATCACATGTTAAATAATTATCCAAGAAAACTAATTTCTTGACAATTAAATAACAAAAGATGCGCCCCATGCCCTAATATATTAGGTCATCCACGCATTTCACACACTTGGGCCGAGTCCACGAAAAATTTCTTTTCCATGTATTTAATTATCTAGTCAAACTAAACAATTAATCCACATATCTATTAAACAGTCCAATCCAACTATTTAATCTTAATTGAGGTGAAACGACGAGAAAACATATGCATGTTAGGAGCCACGTCGGGGACCATGGACCCATATTCAGTAGCTACAATAAATTAAATAATATTATCCGTCAGACCGAACAATAATATTCAATCTATTAATTCCGGGATTACACCACCATAAACCCGAAACTGAACTCTGCCGAATATAGATAACTTACACTCAACTATGGGTTATAAGGTGTCCACTGATATAATCATTACATACGGATAAATCCTCCATAGACTGTTCATTACGATTCGGGATATCTCCGTAAACCCTTCTCGATACCTTTTATCCTTATTTACAATTAACCCCCTAGTGACCAAATAGTTCATAACCAATATAATTTGAACTGCGCGTATCGGTCAGTTTCTAGGATTAACAAATAAGGGAACTGTCTGTCTACTTCCCGAGGGAAGTAATGGATTCCATATCTGTGATAGCACAGACTACTCACTCATTCCAGAATAGAGCCAACGAGAAGTGTTGGACCACATACTGCGAAGTGATCCTTACTAACACATCAAACTCTACCCTAGTTTAAGCAGTTGTCTGTGATCACCTCAGGATTGAGATTAATCCATATATGATCATCTTGTGATTCGATAAGACTTCTCGATCACGGAATTATATCGAGAACTCAAATCAAATCGGTCCATCCCTATATGATTATCATCATATATAAATACCCCACTAGGTACCCTATTACCGACGGTCCGGATAAGACTGTCACACTTTAAGTGTTCTGGGCGCATTAATAACAAATTAATCATGAGACCCGTACTCAGATTAATAAAGCCTACGGACTAAGTTAATTTTAAGTACATCTCACTCACTGAGTTATGTGATTACATAAACGAGGTATTTAGGGTTTTCAGTAGTGTCTTAATTATAAGCATACATGCATATAATAAGATGAATTATTAATTTGTCCTAAAACAATTATATATTTGTCTTTCGGGCACTACACCTAACACACATATCCTCAGAAAGAAGTGTGTTTAAAGATCTTGAGAGGATTACCCGAAAGATGGAAGATCATCACATCAGTAATCAGAGGGACAACAAATCTTGCAAACACTGATACTCTGAACGTGATGTCTCAGCTAAAGGCTCATGAATTTGAGTTGAACGGTGATGACAGTGCACCAGCAGAGGCACACAAGGCCAGTGCACTGGTTGCACCCCAGCAAAGTCAAACAGCTGATAAAACAGGAAAGATACACAGGAGGTTAAGGAACATGTATCTTTACTAGTAAAATGCTTTGACAGGTTTAGCAAGAAGAAGCTATTCAAAGGAGGATCATCATCAAACAAGAAGTCAAGCACAAGCAAAGACATCAAGAAAAAAGATGATGAATACATATGCTTTAACTGCAATAAGAAAGGCCATTTCAAGGCTGACTGCCCTGAAGAAAAAGACAAAGTCGAGGACAAGGAGAAGTACAAGACAACTGTAAAGATAAAAAGCAAGAAGGAACTCAAAGCTGAATCTAGTAGTGAAAAGAATGAAGAATCGTCTGAAAATGATTCTGATGATGATGAGGATGACAGCTCAGTTAATGAAAAAGCCTATCTATGTCTTATGGCTAAAGATTCAAAAGAAAGTAAGGTAACATCTAGTTCATACTCATCATCTAGTGCATCCACATCTGACACTACACGATCTTCTATTCTCCCCTTAGATTCTGCAAACCTAATCCAAAATCTCATGAGTAAATTTGAACAAATTGAGATGAATCATAAAATTCTGGAACAGGAATGTGAGAATCTAAGAATGGAAAATAAAAGACTAAAGAAAGAACTTGATGAAATAAAAGCTGAACAAACTTGTAAGAAGATTCACTCAACTGATAAACAAGAAGCATATGATCACTCATCTAATGTTGAGAGACGAGTTGAGAAAATCTCCCTACCAGTTAAAACAACCACTGCACCACTAAATGCACCAGCTTACAAACCCTAAAAAAGGTTTGGATCCAGATCCTGTCTTGGCTACAACACTCAGGATGAGAGTAGAAACATTGGACAACACAATTCTAAATCTAGGACCAACAATGGACCACTGTCCAAAAAAGGACAAACCATAGTTTCAACCACTCATCCTGCACTGGTGAAGTCAAAATCCAATGCAGTGAAACAGCAGATCAAACCAACAACCCAGTCAACCAAAAGCAAAAGCTTTCTTAAAGGTAAATGAAGACTTTATCCTTCAGAAGATGATTGGAATGTTGTACCTCCAAAATACAAGAAGAAACCATTTAATGCCATGCATCATGTGTTTAAGAAAAAACAACCAAGGGATGTTCCAAGACACATGATGCAACATAGGTTTCCCATTGCATATTGGAAAGTAAAAAAGGATGCAAATACACCAAAAACTAGAGAAAAGTATCAGAATACCTTCAGTAGAGATATTAGAAGCTATTCTGACATGCCTTATACATATGAAGTTAATGACTTTAACTATCCAAAAAGAAGATCATTTGGATATACACTTGGTTTAGGAGGCATGATTGCAAACAAGTATGGACCCAAACAGTGTTGGGTAC
Source organism: Gentiana dahurica var. dahurica (assembly GCA_024500145.1). Classification (NCBI taxonomy): domain Eukaryota; kingdom Viridiplantae; phylum Streptophyta; class Magnoliopsida; order Gentianales; family Gentianaceae; genus Gentiana; species Gentiana dahurica. Next base: position 45,654,449 of record CM044907.1, read on the forward strand.
GTAAACATAATTAATTTGTTTTGTAGGATGTCTGGTACATAGACAGTGGATGTTCCAGACACATAACAGGAAACAAGGGATGACTCACTGACTTTAAAGCTTTTGAAGGACCCAAAGTCACCGTTGGAGGCAAAGAAAACCCTGGCAAAATTAAGGGAGAAGGCACAATGTTCAAAAATAGCTTGAAGATTCAAAATGTGGCCTTTGTTAAAGGAATGAATTTCAATCTGTTGAGCATCAGTCAATTTTGTGGTAAAGGCTACAATGTGCACTTCAACAAGGAAGGATGCAAGGTGATTCACAACCAAACCAACACAGTAGTTCTTGCAGGAAGAAGAAAAGACAACATGTATGTGGTGGATTGGAGAACAGCTAAAGAAGAAACTTGTTTGCTTGTCAAAAGTAAACAATCAACCAGTTGGATTTGACATAGAAAATTGAATCAACTAAATTTCAAGACCATCAACACATTAACAAAAAATAAGTTAGTTGAAGGCCTGCTAGAGATAATATTCAAGAAGGAAAGCCTCTGTGATGCATGTCAGAAAGTAAAACAAATCAAAAGCTCCTTCAAGTCAAAGCCCTATCAATCAACAACAATAATTCTACATCTTCTATATATGGATCTGTTTGGACTTGTCACACCAGTAAGTGTAAGTGGTAAGAAATACACTCTAGTAGTGGTTGATGATTTTTCCAAATACACATGGACTATATTCATGAACAAGAAGAGAGAGACACTCAAGAAGCTGCCAGATTTGTTAAGAAAAATTCAAAATGAGAAGGAACTGAAGATCATGAAGATCAGATCAGATAGAGGCACAGAGTTTCTAAATGAAATTATCAGAACCTACTGTGAAGTGAATGGAGTACTGCATCAACTATCAGCAGCAGGAACTCCACAACAAAATGGTGTAGCAGAAAGAAGAAACAGAACTCTCAAAGAGGCAGTCAGAACAATGATTGCAGAAGCATGTTTACCAAAGAGATTTTGGGCTGAAGCAGCAAATACATCATGATATACTCAAAACAGATCAATCATCAATAAATATCATGGAAAGACTCCATATGAAATATGGAATGGAAGAAAACCTAATATCTCATATTTGCATATGTTTGCATCAAAATGTTTTTTTTGAACAGGAATCAGTTGCATACTTTTGATGAAAAAGATGATGAAGCAATCTTTATTGGATACTTAGACACCAGCAAAGCATTCAGAGTACTCAACAAAAGAACCTTGGTAATTGAAGAATCAATTCATGTAGTCTTTGATGAGCCAAATACAAATGTTGAAATATCAGAGATCATGTTGAAAGAGGGGATGTTATTCTAAGATACATACCCATTGAAGATCAATTGGCTGACATCTTCACAAAACCACTCAGTCATGAAAGGTTCAACATGTTGAGAACTGGGTTGGGAATGATTGAAATTGACTAGGTACTAAAGAGCGGCTAACCGGAGTAATTAGCTAAGTGACTTCACCAGCAGATTCAACCTTTGCCATCACAAGAAGAAAGGCACTGGTACACATCGAAGTCAACTTCACTGATTTTTAGGAACAAGTCATATACAACATCTTAGTAAAGAAGTCACTACACCGGCTACGTGACCAGCCAAGACACTCCACCGAAATATGAATTGGAGTCACCATCAAACTAAATTGTGAACTAAATCTGTTTAATACAAGTGGAAAATCAAGAAGTTATGAAGGATTATTCTATGAAAGATGACACACGTGGAGATCAATTTACAATCATGGAGGTAACCATATTTTTTATATTTACAAACGCCTCGATTCTCAGGATTTATCATTACTTACCTCAATCCACTCCCCCCACTTCACTCGAATATCAGGATTAATATACATAAAATCATGCCATTACATCACAAAACCCTTCCATATTCAACCACGTTCATACTATCTGTTGGACTTATTTTTAAGTTTTAGTGATGAGTGCCAAACTAGTTGTTATAGAGCAAAGGAAAAAAGATGTCTAGATCAAATGTATAGGTTTATTAGAGTTTGATCTTGTATAGGTTTGATCAAACAAGCACTGTAAAAGTTCAGCTAACTTTCATCAGCAGACCTGTCTAGATCAGTAGGGTACCTGAGACTAGTTTAGGAACCTGCTGAAGACTGAAGGTTGAGGGCTCAAACTCAGTTATTGAAGGCTAAGGGATCAAACTTAGTAATTAAAGTCAAGGATATGGAATCAAAATTTAGGGAAGTCTATGATGACCTAAACTGATTACATATACCTTGTGTACAAGGTCTAAGTTCCATAAGTTAAGTGGTGATTGGAACTTAGTTATATTCAAAATGGTGTAATCTAACTTCACAACAAAAAGTTAGATATTAGAGAAGTCAGCTGTAGTGTTTTATAAAAACAGCAACTTGGATTAGCTGACTTATATATGCTTCAACATCACAGGAGAAGAGTGGAGTACTGATGAGCTAAAATCTACCCACTCAAAAATACAATTTATAAAGACTCGCAACTGTGGGTAAACTAACTCTCTAACCAGCAGAGTACCGGGTCAGATTGTTAGGATAGCTACTGGAGTACGAGGTCGATCCCAAGAGAAATGTGGTTGTGAGTACCTAAGCGAACATGGTTCTTAGTCTAGGCGATCAAAGTTGTGGTGGAGATTATTATACTAATGCAAAAAGTAAAGTTTAGCTAACAAGATTAAAAAGCATAGCCAAACTATGATCCAACAGGTTACTTTTACCCCATAGGAAAAACTTGACAAGGAGTTTGTTTTAACTGATTCAGTTTATATGACATTCACGGGTGTCAACTCTTTATTCTTGCGTTAAGGTCTAAACAACTCTCACTTAACCCCCATACTAGGTTTATTAACTTTCCCTTTAGAAAGCTAACTTGCCTAGCATGGTTGACCAGAATAAAAAGTTGCTGAAAACCTCAAATAAGCATAGTCCTAACGTGTCACTTAGGTTGTCAATCTAACTATTAAGGCTATGTTTTAGTGATTCTAATACCAGTTTCCACATCTCATAGCAGTGAACAAGATTTTCAATCTCATTCAAAGCTATGTAAATGATCAAAACAAGTTTTAGAACATGAGTTTATCATACGAACGTTTAATTAAGCGCTACACAACTCCATCTCGTTTCCCAAGGGTTGATTTCACCCGTTTTCACATAATTCGGCTATGAAACGAGATTAGCTACTCATATATATATATATATATATATATATATATATATATATATATATATATATATATATATAGAGATACAAATATATATATATATATATATAGATATATATAGATATATATAGATAGATATAGATAATGAAAGAAACGAAACAAGAAAGAACAAAAGGAAAACGATATTATAACGAAACTATTCAATTATTACAACTATATAACTAGATATATATATATATAAATATAGGCCCCAAAACATAAAAGAAATAAAAAGAAAAAGGCAGAGGAAAAAATATATATAGATGTATATATATATTTTGGGACATCTGAAACAATTGGATTGAGGTGAGTATTTATAGGGGTGGCGGACCAGCGCGGGCCGGGCTTTTCCCGGCGTGGGCCAGGTAAGGGAATCAGATTCCTTCTGTGTCAGACCCACATGCTGTAATGATGATTATTCCGGCGCGGTCCGGCTTATTCCGGCCTACACCGGAAAAACAAAATATCTTCTTCACAGATATTCGGTAAAACGGCAATAACTTGAGTTGTAAACCTCCGATTCATGTAATTTGAAATGCGTTGGAAAGCTCATTTGAAGATTTAAAACTCTCATGAAGAAGTATTCTCCAGAAAATGCCTTTAAGTTGGGTCAAATGTCCGTTGAAGATATGTTATGGTAGAAGCATTTAGGACAATTGATCCTGTTTGAACTCGTAAGCTTATGACATCTTCTTCTACCCCTCGAAATCCATCTTTTAGGGCTCAAAACATGTCGTCACTCGGTATCTCGATCAACCTAAAATCCTGCAATAAATCACCAAAATACCAAGCGTAAATCCGACACGACACTCCGGTTACTAAACCGGTACAAAACCTAGTAAAAACACGATATTTTACATGATAACTACTATTTATACATTTAGATGAAACTTAGGAATTAATGACTTGATTTGATATAAAAGTGCTCAAAATGGTATCATAAGTGGGGTAAAAAGTTATAAAAATAACTGTAAATTTTTCTGTTATCACAACCCCCCACATAGCTTTTGGTCGTCCTCGAGCAAAACAAGCGATAAAATAAAATGAATGAGGAAAAATTCATGAAGAGATAAGATATAAAGGACAACCAGATGATGCAACCATTCGAATCATAACCACACGTTAACCACAATATAAATGTATAACAGAGTGAGTGTGTGAATAACCTCTCAAAATTATTATCATGCAATTAATCATGAAATCATGCATGCAAGACCTGTAGTTGCAAACCATAGGCTTAAGAATGATACCAATCTCCACTAATCGAGACGTTCGGATTCAAGAAGTTAGATCAGGTAGGACTTGAAGGGTTATAACGTTAGGTCAGGGTAATTTCAGTTAATCGAAAAGGATATTTTGGAAACTGGAGAAAAAAAAGTACGAGTAAACCTAATCAACTCATGTACCACCTCATTGCTACCATACAAACCATCCAAACTCCTTTTTGATTATTTTCAACACTTTGGGAACCATAGGATACTAACGCACCCGAACTCATTGCCAAAATCGACTATGTTTCAAGCGTCATGAGGTGAGAACGAATACATTAGCACTTATCTCACTATCCCAACTCTAACATCATAAGAATAACTTTGGACTCATCTCTTTGATTCCAACCCTTTTATTTCTATATACATCCAAGTTTGTTTTTCTTCTTTTTGTTTTTCTTTTCTTCTTTTTGTTTTCTTTTTTTTGTTGGCCCAAAACCGAGCATCTGGCCCAACCGAGCTCCTCCTCTCCTTATAGCTCAAAACCAAGAAACCAACCGACTAAAAACATCATTTCCCCCCACCTTACACTTGTTTTAGCAAATGTGGTCCTACAAAAGACTAAGTCCACTCGTAGAGTTAAAATGAAGGGAATGTGACCATAATAAGGCTCAAGGGTAGGTTTCTGACTAAGTAACAAAACGGCTAAAGCGAATGGTGGTCAGACCATTCTATCAAGGCTGAGTAAGGGCTACGAAGGTCAAATGTTTAGGTTAAGACTTATTTGGCTATGGTAGGGTCAAAGATAATGCCATGACCGTCATCCCTAACTTCGATTCCAAACATCTTTTGATTTCGCCTCGAAAGGATATCAAACCTAAGTTCTAGTTGCTATAAAAGTATGCTTACATGATATCATACAAAAGTTGCATGGTAACAAAAGATTGAGACTATACGTTCATAAGGAATTCATGTTATACAAATACACTTGGGGTTAAAATGTAATTACGGTTCACATTGGTTATAAACATCCAAATTGATCATTACTTCTTCAAATCCATGAAATATATATCTCGTACAAGTTATTTTAATCAACTAATAATGCTCGAAAAGGAATCAAAAACTATGGGTTTAAACACTTACTGCCATTCTAAACCAACCATGTCTCTACCCCCCACTTACGATTTTGCATTATCCCCAGAGATAGAGAGAAAGAATTAACTTATAGACCTAGAAGAAAGGTGCTATCGAATCCCGTAATAGCCATGAGAAAGCACGTCCCGAATCAGCCTGTCGAGATACGTACCTCTTTTGGTTCTCGATGCCATCTCCTCCCTGCCGGAGAATCTTCTTTTATCAGCCTGTCGAGCCATCTTCTTCGCTATTCCATATAGTTCATCCATCGGGGAGTACACAAACTGGACAATAGAAAATTTATCCTCACAGAGTGGACGAATGTAGTAATCTGGAACCTTCATATCAAATATTACCAACTCTCCCAGTGGCTCTACCAAAGATGGCTGATCAATCTCATCAGGTTTCCCCGTACACTTCTCATGGAAATCACCAATTGGGAGTGATAGAGAAATGGGCGATCCCATATGCTCCTCTAACTCTTCCATCTCCAAATCTTTCATTTTTTCTTCGCAAACTGAATTATCAACCTCAATCTCACCCTGAACTTCTTCAATGATAACATTTTCATCCCTAACCACCTCTATTGCATATTTTTCCTGCTCAAACCCCATTATTTCCATCAATTGCACCACCCTCTCTTGAAGATTTCTTAGGGCGGAGTCAGTACTTATCTTGAACTCTTGCATGTCCAGCAGTCGCTCTTGCAAAATCTGGTCCAATCGCTCTAGTAGTTCTATTTGACTGTCGGTAAAACTTTCTTGTAGCGCGGGAACAAACTGGTCATACTGACTTTGATTCATCAGAGGTGGGTAGCAGGCTTCTTGCCATTCCAGACTTTGATCAAGAGGCTGAATCTGGTTGAAGCTATCAACATGCTGAGTATGAACACCGTAATCCTGATAAGCACTAGGGTTCGGGGAACCCTCAAAATGCTGTGGCTCATAACTCGAATAACCATAATTCTGGTCCTGGTTACTCTGCTGTTGATATTGAGGCTGAGGCACAAACTGTTGTTGATAGTATTGCTCAGGTGCCTGAGGTAGGTAGGAGTATTTTTGTTCAGGTGAGTAATATTGATTGAAAAATCCATCCACTTAAGCTCAATCTGCAAGATCTCAGAAAACAACAAGAAAAAAATAATTTTTTTTTCAAACCTTATACACACACACGATATTTTAGACCTCTCAAGAAAATCAGGGTAGCCGAAGGCCCTAAGCCCCAGTTCTAGCCGAATTTACAAGATATCAACCTAATATAACAACCCCGTAAAGAGATTGGGTTGAGTACCAAAGTCGTATTCAAACCGAGTTCAGGACAAATATAACTTCAGCATCCATGACTCCTATCGAAATCTAAATAAAACAATAAAATAAAACCTAGGCCTAAGCCATCGGTTCACTTACAAGATATGACAACATAGCACACATTTCCCCGGCAACGGCGCCAATTTTTGATGACCTAAAATCTACCCACTCAAAAATACAATTTATAAAGACTCGCAACTGTGGGTAAACTAACTCTCTAACCAGCAGAGTACCGGGACAGATTGTTAGGATAGCTACAGGAGTACGACGTCGATCCCAAGAGAAATGTGGTTGTGAGTACCAAAGCGAACATGGTTCTTAGTCTAGGCGATCAAAGTTGTGGTGGAGATTATTATACTAATGCAAAAAGTAAAGTTTAAATAACAAGATTAAAAAGCATAGCCAAACTATGATCCAACATGTTACTTTTACCCCATAGGAAAAACTTGACAAGGAGTGTGTTTTAACTGATTCAGTTTATATGACATTCACGGGTGTCAACTCTTTATTCTTGCGTTAAGGTCTGAACAACTCTCACTTAACCCCCATACTAGGTTTATTAACTTTCCCTTTAGAAAGCTAACTTGCCTAGCATGGTTGACCAGAATAAAAAGCTGCTGAAAACCTCAAATAAGCATAGTCCTAACGTGTCACTTAGGTTGTCAATCTAACTATTAAGGCTATGTTTTAGTGATACTAATACCAGTTTCCACATCTCATAGCAGTGAACAAGATTTTCAATCTCATTCAAAGCTATGTAAATGATCAAAACAAGTTTTAGAACATGAGTTTATCATACGAACGTTTAATTAAGCGCTACACAACTCCATCTCGTTTCCCAAGGGTTGATTTCACCCGTTTTCACATAATTCGGCTATGAAACGAGATTATCTACTCATATATATATATATAGATATATAGATATATATAAATACATAAGCATATATATATATATATATACATAGATATATATATATATATATATATATATATATATATATATATATATATATATATATATATATATACTAATATATATATAAGTACATAAGTATATAGATATATATAGATAGATATAGATAATGAAAGAAACGAAACAAGAAAGAACAAAAGGAAAAGCGATATTATACGAAACTATTCAATTATTACAACTATATAACTAGATATATATATATATATATATATATATATATATATATATATATATATATATATATATATATATATATATATATATATATATATAGATATATATATATATATATATAGGCCCCAAAACATAAAAGAAATAAAAAGAAAAAGGCAGAGGAAAATATATATATAGATGTATATATATATTTTGGGACATCTGAAACAATTGGATCGAGGTGAGTATTTATAGGGGTGGCGGACCGGCGCGGGCCGGCCTTTTCCCGGCGCGGGCCGGGTAAGGGAATCAGATTCCTTCTGTGTCAGACTCACGTGCTGTAATGATGATTATTCCGGCGCGGGCCGGCTTATTCCGGCCTAGACCGGAAAAACAAAATATCTTCTTCACAGATATTCGGTAAAACGGCCATAACTTGAGTTGTAAACCTCCGATTGACGTAATTTGAAATATGCGTTGGAAAGATCATTTGAAGATTTAAAACTCTCATGAAGAAGTCTTCCCCAGAAAATGCCTTTAAGTTGGGTCAAATGTCCGTCGAAGATATGTTACGGTAGAAGCATTTAGGACAATTGATCCTGTTTGAATTCGTAAGCTTATGACATCTTCTTCTACCCCTCAAAATCCATCTTTTAGGGCTCAAAACATGTCGTCACTCGGTATCTCGATGAACCTAAAATCCTGCAATAAATCACCAAAATACCAAGCGTAAATACGACACGACACTCCGGATACTAAACCGGTACAAAACCTTGTAAAAACACGATTTTTTACATGATAACTACTATTTATACATTTAGATGAAACTTAGGAATTAATGACTTGATTTGATATAAAAGTGCTCAAAATGGTATCATAAGTGGGGAAAAAAGTTATAAAAATAACTGTGAATTTTTCTGTCATCAAGTACAGGATTACACCACCTGGAACCACTATAAAAACTGCCTACTTACTTTCTGCATTTATATTCTGGACATAGTATATCTAGCACATCAATCTACTGAACTAGCAACTAATTCACAAACATACACTACTGGGTATCTAATACTTGGTATCATATTTTAACAACAAGTAATAAGGCTTAATTTAAATATATTCCGCTGCAATAAATTCAGTAAAAGTCAATAGTCAGCAGACTATTGAGTGTCAGCAAACTACTGAGTATCAGCATACTACTGAAGTTGCTGAGTTTGTTAACTCCAAAAGTTTTAAATGTTAAGTTTATTCACCCCCCTCTCTAAACTTAACCAAAGACTTTTCAAGGGACCAACAATTGGTATCAGAGCAGTGCTTTTGTTCTGAAGTAATCCTACTTGTTGTGCTTGTGAAAATACTTTGAAAACCTTTTTCAAGTTTCTGATTTTCAAAACATTGCATCATGGACAACAACCATTATGCTAGAACAATGTTGATGTGTTCTTTAGATCTTTTTGATGAGTATAAACGTCTTATGTAGGCTTATCTAGCAACAACACATGATGAAATGATAGATGTACTGACTGATGGACCACTGGAAATCACAAAAGCCATAACTGTGGATAATGAAACTCAGTACGTTCCAAAGCCAAAGAGAGAATGGACAGCTGAAGATAGAAAAAGAGCAAACCTCAACAATATTGCTATTGATATCTTTTACAGAACCTTGGATAGCAATATGTACATGAAGGTGAAAGATTGTAAAACTGCAAAAGAACTTTGGGATAAGTTGCAGTTAATCTGTGAAGGCACTGATGCTATCAAGAAGAACAAGATCAGTGTGGCAAAGAAGAAGTTCCAAGAGTTCAAAATGAAACCAAATGAAACTATTGAACAAATAGAGTCAAGATTCAATGCAAGCATGGATGAACACACCCTACTGAGAGTGAAGTACTCACAGGAAGAAGCCAATCCAAAAATCTTGGAAGCATTACCGACAAAAGAAGTTTGGGAGATGAAGGTGACTGCAATAGAAGAAATGAGAAGTCTACATGAAGAGGACACCTTCAAATTGTTCTCAGATCTCAAGGCATATGAATTCAGTAAGAAACAAGTGCCTGAGACAGAAAAAGAAGAACCAAAAACTACTGCATTGGCTGCTACACATCAAGAAGAAACATCAGGAGCTCAAGATGATTTGCTGGATGAGATGCAAAAGCAGATTGCCTTACTGAGAAAGAAAATTAGATTGATGAAAACTGGAAAGAGTTCTACAAGGAATTTCACAAAGAAATTCAGTGAAAAGAAAAAGGAAGAATCAAAGAAAGACAATGATTATTTGTGCTATCATTGCAAGAAACCTGGACACTTCAAACCTGATCGTCCTGAGTTAAAACAGAAAAAGGAACATGACTACCTTTGCTTCAACTGCAAGAAGCCTGGACATTTCAGGCCTGATTGTCTAGATCTACTTAAGAGCAAAAGTCATCAAAGAAGACTTGGAAAGAAATCTATGGTTGCTAAAGATGAATCTAGATATGAAGTTGAATCAGATAAGGGAAATGAATCTGATGGCACTGCACTTGTTGCTGAAATGGATGATTATGCTTTGATGGCAAACATGGATGAAACAGAGGAGGTATACAATTCTGTATCAATTAACACTCCTGCTGAAAGTGATTGTGAATCCACCTGTGGTTCAAATCCCAAAATATCTGATAATGAAGAAACTTTGGATGCCATCCTTTATCAACTGAGGATAATACAATCTGGTTATGAGATTGTGAAGGCAGAAAAAGAAGCTCTTCAATCAGAAGTTGAAAGATTAAAAGCTGAATTAAGAATTCTCAAGGGCAAGGAAAAAGAAGTTGGACAGAATCAGCAAAGTCTGCTGTACATTCAGCAGTTGCTGAATCTGCTTAAAAATCTAATTCCACTGCTGCATACAAATCTGGAAAGCCCTATGGTGATAGAACATGTCTTGGATTTGGAACTCAACAATCCAATAGGAGTGGTTCCAGCAAGGCTACTGAACCTAGTACCAGAATTGGTCCTAAGTTTATACCTGCACAAGATCCAACTCTGAATAGGGTTGCTGAAGCAGTAAAGCCTACTGAGAAAACTTCAAGAAAGCAACATCAGAAGTCAAAAAGGCCAGCAGCACCTAACAAAAAGAATAAATCCAAAGATAGAACTGCTGTACCTTCTAGAACTACTAATAGCAGACCTGCTACCAAGTCTGTTGGACCACAAAGGTTAAAAATCAGAAATATTCAAAGGATAAGAATCCTAAACCCAAAAATGTCAATCATTCAAGGGATACTTATCTCAGGGGGAAATGTAGACTGTTCCCTACTGATGATGATTAGAATATTCCTGCCCCCACTGCTAGAAACAACAGATATAACCATACTGCTAGGGTAAAACCTAGGCAATGGAATCAGCAGAGGACTTATACAAGACCTCAGCAGGGACCTCAGCAGACTCCAAATTACAGGGCTGTTCCTAACAGACAACAAACCTATGGTTATACTGGTGCTTCTAACAAGATAAATCACTCCAAACAGCACTATATACCAAAAGGCCATAAAGTATATATGAATCCTACACAACCAAATGTTAGACCCTATGGATGTGTGGAATACATGTATGAACATAAGTATGATACCTTTAGAAGAAGACCTTATGGGAACTTGCCAGGGGTCATGCTTACCACTGACCATCATGGACCCAAACAATTTTAGGTACCTAAAATGCATTAACTTTGCTTTGTAGGGTGTCTGGTACTTTGACAGTGGATGTTCCAGACATATGACAAAGAATAAGCACTGTCTGTCAAGTTATGTGGCAAAGGATGGTCCAAGAGTGAACTTTGGAAACAAGAATACACTTGGATACACAAGAGGATATGGCACACTTGTGAGAAATGGATTAACAATCAGAAATGTTGCATATGTGCAAGGACTGGACTACAACCTACTGAGCACTGGACAGTTTTGTGACATGGGTTACAAGGTCACTTTTGACAAAGGCACTTGTATTGTCATTAGTGAAAGAGGTGATCAAGTTGTGTTGGCTGGAAGAAGACAACAAAACATGTATGTTGTGGATTGGTCCACTGCTGTTCCAGAAACATGTCTGATTGTGCATACCTAGTCAGAACTTAATTGGGTATGGCATAAGAAGTTGAATCATCTAAATTTTGATGATATCAATCAGCTGGTAAAGAAGAAACTGGTGATTGGTTTACCTGAGATCACATTCAAGAAGGATGCTATATGTGATGCTTGTCAGCAAAGTAAACAAACAAAATCAAGCTTCAAGTCAAAAACAAAGCAATCAACAAAAAGAGTGTTGGAGCTGATGCACATGGATCTATTTGGACCAGTAACACCAACAAGTGTAACAGGAAAGAAGTACACTTTAGTAGTTGTGGATGATTATTCAAGATACACTTGGGTAGTGTTCATGAATAAGAAAAGTGAAACACTTCAAAAGATGCCTGAACTTTTGAAGAGATTGCAAAATGAGAAAAGTTTGACAGTAGTGAAGATCAGATCAGACAAGGGTACTGAATTTATCAACAAAGTTATAAGAGAATATTGTGAGCAGAATGGTGTACTACATCAACTAGCTGCTGCTGGTACACCTCAGCAAAATAGGGTTGCTGAGAGAAGAAACAGGACTTTAAAAGAAGGAGGAAGAACTATGATTTGTGAAGCATTGTTACCTGAAAGGTATTGGGCTGAAGCAGTTAATACAGCATGCTATACACAAAACAGAACCTCAGTGAACAAAAAGCTGCTGAAGACACCTTATGAAATTTGGAATGGAAGGAACCTAATATATCTTACTTTCAACCATTTGGAAGCAAATGTTTTATCTTAAATCATAAGGAGCAATTGAAGACCTTCCAACCTAAATCAGATGAAGGAATCTTCTTGGAATATTCTTCTGTCAGCAAGGCATTCAGGGTACTGAACAAAAGGACACTGAAACATGAAGAGACAATACATGTTGTGTTTGATCAACCTAAGTTCACTGGAGTGGAAGATGAAGATCCAGAACCTACTGAGAATCAACAAGTCACTGATCCAGAATGTGTTAATGTTTTGGAAAGGTTCAATGACTTAAAAGTTTCTGACTCTGCCCCTGCTGAACACACTGCTGGTAACACTACTGATGCAACAACTGAGGCAGTTCAAGGATCTGATGAATCCCTTGATTCTACAAAAGACCCTACTGAAGATGATGTTCCTGAAAATCAATCTAACCACAATCCACAATGGTTAAGAGATCACCCTGCTGAACAAGTTATTGGCAACATACAGCAAGGTGTGAGGACTAGAAGACAATTAGAAGCAATGTTTACATGTTTTCTATCTCAAATGGAACCTAAAGTTTTTGAAGAAGCAATATCAGATCCAGATTGGATAATTTCTATTCAAGAAGAGTTGAATGAATTTGAAAGAAATCAAGTTTGGACACTAGTGGAAAGGCCTACTCATGCAAAAATAATTGGTACAAAATGGGTTTAAAGAAACAAATTGGATGAATCTGGTACCATTGTGAGGAATAATGCCAGACTAGTAGCAAAAGGCTATTCTCAAGCAGAAGGAATAGATTTTGATGAGACATATGCCCATGTTGCAAGATTGGAAGCTATTAGATTATTCTTGGCATATGCTGCTTATAAAAACTTCAAGGTATATCAGATGGATGTCAAAAGTGCATTCTTGAATGACATTCTAGAAGAGGAGGTCTATGTTCAGCAACCTCCTAGTTTTGAAGTTAAAGATGAAGAAGATAAAGTGTATAGACTCAACAAAGCACTTTATGGATTGAAACAAGCACCAAGAGCATAGTATGAGACCCTATCTCAATTCTTGGTGGATAATGGTTTTACCAAAGGTACCATTGACAAGACTCTTTTCAGAATCAATGAAGGAAACAACACCCTGCTGGTACAGATTTATGTTGATGACATAATATTTGGTTCTGAAAATGAATTACTATGTGAGAAGTTTGCTAATCTGATGAAAAGCAAATTCCAAATGAGTATGATGGGTGAAATGAATTATTTATTCGGACTACAAGTCAAACAAATGAAGGATGTAATCTTCATTCATCAAACCAAGTATACCAAGGAGCTACTGAAGAAATTTTGTATGGAAAACAGCACCAAAGTATCAACTCCTATGAGTACAAACATAAGGTTGGATGAAGACAAAGAAGGCAAAAATGTTGATCAGACCTTATACAGAAGGATGATAGGCAGTCTGATGTACCTTACTAGCAGTAGACCTGCCATATCCTTTGCTGTAGGTGTTTGCGCAAGATTTGAATCAAAACCTAAGGAAAGTCATTTAGGTGCAGTCAAAAGAATTCTCAAGTATCTAAAAGAGACTTTGGAAGTAGGAATTTGGTATTCAAAAGATGGAACCTTCAAAGTTATATCCTACTCAGATTCTGATTATGCTGGATGCAAGATTGACAGAAAAAGCACCACAAGAACTTGTCAATTGATGGGTAATAGACTAGTTTCCTGGTTTAGCAAGAAACAAAATTCAATATCAACTTCCACTGCTGAAGCTGAATATATTGTTGCTGGAAGCTGCTGTGCACAAATACTTTGGTTAAGGTAACAGTTAAGGGATTATAGGATTGAAGAAAAAAAATCTCAATTATGTGTGACAACACAAGTGCAATTGCAATTACTGAAAATCCTGTTTTGCACTCAAGAACCAAGCACATTGATGTGAGACATCATTTTATAAGAGATCATGTTGAAAATAAGGATGTGGTGGTTCTTTACATCCCTACTGAAGATCAACTTGTTGATATTTTCACTAAACCACTGGATAGTGAAAGATTTGCTAAACTAAGGACCGAACTTGGAATTATAAAAGTTGACTTATATATCTTTGATCAGCAATGTACTGGAATTCACCAAGGGGATTAGTCTTTGCTATGTTGGGTGAGCTCACTTAGCAAATTAGTCATTGGTATCAACAATTCCATGTACTTATGTTTGGACAATTGAGCAAATGAAGTTTCCAAGGGGATTGATCTTTGTCATGTTGGGTGAGCTCACTTGACAGATCAGTCATTGGTATTAAACTTCATCTTGTATTATCAGTTGGACAAAACAAGAGGATCTGAAGATCAATAGAGTAACTCTATCAACAGGCTGCTGAGGCATCTTTATCAGTAGGCTGCTGAACCAACTCTACTGACGACAAGGCTGCTGAAGGATACATTACAGTCAAACATTACTAAAGTCAAAAAGAAAATGGCGGGATATTTATTTTATCCTCATAACCGTGGTTACACAATCAAAGGGTTACAAATCTTTATGGATGAGTTATGGGCCACATGTCAAGATCTCATTTACTCATATTTAATCGTGGTTAATGCTACAGTACACGATCTGATAGTTTCCAACCACTACCCTCTGTTATATATATAGACCTATACACAGAAGTTACTTTCAAACACTTAGATTGATTTTCTCTGCGTATACACTGTGTGAACACAGATTTGTAAGCTATCCTCTTCATCTTTTTCTTAAACAATGGCGGATAAGGATGATGTTCACGTCGGAACAAGTCAAAGTGTGCGAGGGTTTGTTGTTGATGCTAACAAAACAGAACTGGCTATTAATATTGGTCGTAGAATCAGAAGATATGAAGGTTTGGAAAATGTACTCAATATAAGATTGGAAAGAATATCATATACAAATGTTGTTAGTTTCTGGAGAAACATAATGATAAGAGACAACAGAGAGGCATTTACTACAACGGTTAATAGTTAGAAGATTGAAGTTTCCTCAAACCTGCTGAGGGAAGCTTTTGGTTTTGCACCAGTAATCGATGCTCCAACAAATCCTGAGGAAATGAGTCTGTCAAAACTGGATTTTGTTGATAGAATCAAGACTGATGATGCCATCAAATCATCACTGGGCATCAATGTGAAGTATATAGGGATGGAGTACAACCTGCTGAGCAAGATTATTGCAAAGAACATCTTAGGACTCAAAGAAAGCCTGGATACCTTATCAGGACCCAAAATAGAACTGTTAATGATCATCTGCAGAAGCATGAAGTTTGATTGGGCTGGATTCTTTGTCCACTACAAGAAGAAAGTGATAACAGAAAATAGAGAAGGGACAAAG
The DNA here is from genome assembly GCA_024500145.1 of Gentiana dahurica var. dahurica. Classification (NCBI taxonomy): domain Eukaryota; kingdom Viridiplantae; phylum Streptophyta; class Magnoliopsida; order Gentianales; family Gentianaceae; genus Gentiana; species Gentiana dahurica. The sequence goes on from CM044907.1 coordinate 45,670,556, forward strand.
AAATACAAGGCTTTACCTTTGGGATTGCTGGTTCAGGCCCTACTGAATCATTTGGAAATTGCTGATGTTGCACCTAAAAAGCTAAATAAATCAAGATACAAGAAAGAGATCGACTATCTCATCCCTAGTTTGGATGATAATGAAGATGTGGATGATGAGGCTACACCAAGTGATAATGATGGTTGAGATGTTGATGCTGGTGGTGAGTAGGTTAAGCAAGTTGTTAAGCCTGCTGCACCCAAGAGGATTACTGAGAAGAGAAAGGCTACTGACAAAAGAAAGACCACAGAAATGTCAAAGCCTAAGAAGACAAGGAAACAAACAACAGAGACTGATGAGTCTGCTGATGGTCCAGCTGAAATTGAAATTACTGACCCTGCTATTGTTGAGAAAAAGAAGTCTGTTGCTGATATTTTGAAAGAGCAACAGAAAGAATTCAGTAGAAAGAGGAAGGCTACTGAGATTGATACTAAGAAACTTTCCAAGAGGCTGAAGTAAATTGCTATGAAGAAGAAGCATGGAAATGGGAAACAACTGAGGACTCTAGAGGCTCAAAGGGAAGAAGAGGCTATTGAGGCTGAGCCCCTAACAACTATTAAGGCTACTGAGATAGTAGAGGTTGTTGTTGAGCACCCTACTGGAGAATCACAGCAGACTGCTGAATCTGAGCCTGCTGTAGAAGTTGTTGAATCCTCCCCTGTAAAGACTGCTGAGCCTACTGAAGCTGCATAAGTTGTTGTTGAGCAACTTGTTAAAGAGACACAGCAGACTACTAAATCTGCTCCTGCTGTGGTGATTGTAACAACTGTACAAGACCTAGCTGATTCTGCAATAGTTCAGGGGGAAGAGCAATCTGTTGCTGACCCTACTGATGAGCATATGAGTCAGGGGGAAACCAGTGTGGAACAGATGGATGTAGTAGGCACTAATGTACAATCTAAGAAACCTACTGACCTAGAAGCATCTGTTGAAGAGACACTTAACCTGCTTGTTGAGACCTTTGGAGGTCAGCAAGGTACTCAAACTGCTCCCAGAAGGCCAACCATGCCATTTGAAAGCAATGAGAAGAAGAAGAAAGAAGGATATGTTGATCTTAAACTCCTACTGGTTGCTAACTACTTTCAATGGAAGTTTGGGTATTATAAAAGACAAAAGCCAGCTGCAGAACCAATGACAGATTTTGAGGAATGGGCTTTTGAGAATTTGGGAATAGAGAATTTACTTGATCTGATTGATACCTCTTTGTTGGAATCAAGATTGATGGATCTTATTGATGAGCAAAAGAAGGAAGAGGGTATCAAGTTCAGAGATCCTAGAGAAGAAACAGACAATGATGACTCTTCATCATCTGATTCTGGTGATGATCATCCCTCTAGTCCAGGAGGAGTCAGTGGGACTGCGTTTATAAATGAACCTAGTATACAACAGTTCACTGATACTGGTAGGTCTGCTAAGGGCCAGCAGACTAGTCAAATGAAGAAAGATCTGGAGCATCTTACCATGGATGATCTGGAGGCACTAATCAATGAGGGTATACACATTGGTGCAAATAGACTAGTTGGTGTGTGTGATGCTTCGTTTGTTGAAGAACTTGCTGAACAACCTGATGATCAGCAGAATGTAGATTTGGATGAAGAGAGGGTTACTGATCTTAGTGAACTTGATGTCAATTCTGAGGATTCAGTTCAATATCAAGACTAGATTGACACTGAGGGCACCTTATCCAAAACTGCCAACTTTCTACAAAGGATTGCTGATGTTAGGGAATTTCAAATAGATAATTTGGCTGAATTGCCTACAATTCTTGTACAGAGGGTGCTAATCACTGAGGAACAGACAGTGATTGCACAGAGGATGGACATGGTGATGGGATTTAAAGGATCACCATTACTTGTTGAGGAGGTTCAAGCTGCTGAGGATCAGACAACACTTGAACAAAGGTTGGAACCGGTGGTACAGGTTGCTGAGGAACAAACATCACCTGGACAAAGGTTGGAACTTTCTATGGGTTTGGAGGAAACCCCTGTTGTTGTTGGAGAACATGCTGCTGTAGTGGAGCCTGCTGGAAGAAAAGCCACTGAAGGGAAAGATGGTCAGCAGACTGCTATTATTGATGAGGATGAGCAGCTGCTGGACTATGACTTCAGTGATGAGGAGTTTCCACTTACTGATGATCTTCTCAGAGAATATAAGAAGGTTTACAACAGCAAGAGAAGACCTTACCATGACAAGGGTTTCCATGAGGGACTAAACTCTTTTCTGGGACTTAAGTTTTGGGAAGCAAGGGTTAAAGCTCTTAGATCTACACAGAGGTGAAAGAGGTGGTAGAGGTGGAAGAAGTCTGCCTACTACATCAGCTAAAGATTCACTACATGAGTTCAAAGAGTTATACATGCGTTTAGGTTTCAGAGTACACCAGATCAACTTAACTCTACCCGAAGCATGGAAGTGGTGGAAAGAAGTGAATCCCCACATTGATTTCTCTCTTATTGAAAATGATTGGATGATAGAAATGGTTAGAGAAATAAGAGCCTATCATGAACAACAAGAAAAGGAAAGAGAAGAAAGAGAAAGAAGACACTAGATCAGCATACCTACACATGCATTTTATCTTTGCTGAATTGTAATACGTTTGAACTATATGATTATAATGAGAAATGACTGGAATTTGTTCTGTTTTTGTCTTTAATCTTTTTGCTTTGCTGTAAGGAGGGTATTGGCATCATCACCCAAAATAGGGAAATTGTTGGACTTATTTTTAAGTTTTAGTGATGAGTGCCAGACTAGCTGTTATAGAGCAAAGGTTAAAAGATGTCTAGATCAAATGTATAGGTTTATTAGAGTTTGATCTTGTATAGGTTTGATCAAACAAGCACTGTAAAAGGTCAGCTGACTTTCATCAGCAGACCTGTCTATATCAGTAGGGCACCTGAGTCAATAGACTAGTTTAGGAACTTGCTGAAGACTGAAGGCTGAGGGATCAAACTCAGTTATTGAAGGCTAAGGGATCAAACTTAGTAATTAAAGTCAAGGATATGGAATCAGAATTTAGGGAAGTCTGTGATTATCTAAACTGATTACATATACCTTGTGTACAAGGTCTAAGTTCCATAAGTTAAGTGGTGATTGGAACTTAGTTATATTCAAAATGGTGTAATCTAACTTCACAACAAAACGTTAGATATTAGAGAAGTCAGCTGCAGTGTTTTATAAACACAGCAACTTGGATCAGCTGACATATATATGCTTCAGCAGACTTACATTCAAGGAACCTGCTAAACATATATTTCGAGTTAATCAAAGATTACGTTAGAAGAAAACAAGAAAGGGACAACTAACAACCTCTGATTTTATCAAACAAATCAATGGTTAAGATTAAATGGTCGTTGGAAAGATTCAGACCTTTATCCAATGGATACAAGTCAAAGGGTGGACAGACTGTAAACTGTCAAAAAGCAGTCTGACAGTGTCAGTACTATGAACAGCGTCAGAAAGAAAGTCAAGATAGGACAAATCTGAAACGGCTATGTTTGAATTTCAAACATAAGTCACAAAGATTCCTACCTATAAATAGAGGACTCCTAATTCAGATTCAAGTGATGATGTGTGATAAAAATTAAGGATATATCTTGAGCTTCATATTCTAGAAAGTCACCCTGCTGAACCTACTGAGCATATAGCTACTGATCCAGTAAAACTCATCAAGTGTAATCTACATTCAACCTACATCAAGTTTATTCACTTGAAGACTTCAAGCTGCTGATCATATCATCCTGATCAAGCTGCTAAAAGCTGAATCACTTACTTGATTCATACTTTCTATACAAGAAACCTGCTGAGACAGTGAAGCATCTTTGGGTGTCAAGGACTTTTGTTTGAGGTGGAGCTGGTGAAGAGGCAATCCTACCCTTCAAGGACCAGTGGAAGACTTTAGAGTAGTAATCCTACCTGTTCCAAGTGTTCAGTTTGTGAAGCCATAGTTATTGGTGAAGGAAAAACAACATAGGGATTTTTGTAACAGCTACATAAAAAATCTCTAATGAATTACCTCCAACATCATAGGAGAATAGTGGAGTACAGGATTACACCACCTCGAACCACTATAAAAACTGCCTACTTACTTTCTGCATTTATATTCTGCACATAGTATATCTAGCACATCAATCTACTGGACTAGCAACTGATTCACACACATACACAACTGAGTATCTAATACTTGGTATCATATTTTAACAAGTAATAAGGCTTAATTTAAAAATATTCCGCTGCAACAAATTCAGTAAAAGTCAATAGTTAGCAAACTACTGAGTGTCAGCAGACTACTGAGTATCAGCAGACTGCTGAAGTTGCTGAGTTTGTTAACTCCAAAAGTTTTAAGTGTTAAGTTCATTCACCCCCCTCCCCCCCCCCCCCCGTCTAAACTTAACCAAAGCCTTTTCAAGGGACCAACACTATCCAAATCACCCTATATAAACAACACTTAGAGGTTTTTCAGAAATCTTTATGAAGCTTTTCTTTCTATTTTAAATTATAAACCCTATTTTCTTCCTTTGAAAAATTGAAGATTTTTTAAATATCAATCACATTCAACAATGACTTCATCCTCTACAATATCTGCCGTAGAACGATTCTATAAATCGATCATCACTGGATCGTTTTTTAAACCTGAACCCTATCTATCCTTCTATGATAATGACGCACAAGCTCGACGCTTAGTGGATTGCTGTTCAAATCTGGGGTTAATGACCTTCCTAAACCCCCCCAATTACTGGAATATGCTATGAGAACATGATTGTATTTTGGAAAAATGCAAAGTTTGTGCCGAGCACCAAGAAGAGTGATCACGACTGTATACAAAGCTCAATCTTTGGAAAAAGAAGTGGTCATCACACCTGGTCTTCTCAACAGATTCTTACATCTACCCATGATAGGTCCGGCTAATGTAAAGTTTGTAACAATTGACATCAACAACTTCTGGGCTGAAATAGCCAAAAATCCCAAGAAGAACAGCAAAACCTACAACCTCCCAAGATCAGCACTCAAAATCCTATTTGCTGAATTCACACCTGTTATCACCAAGAACATCGAAGGCAGGAAAGGGTCGATGGAAAACTTGACCGAGTTACGGGTCAAGATAATGGCAATCATTTATCAAGGTATTCACTTTGACTGGGCTATATTTGTCTTCAATAGGTTGAAAGACCAGATTCAAAAGGAAATTGATCTGTCAATCACGGCACCAAGCAAGGGTTTGCACAAGAAAGGTGATTTCTGGGAGAGGAAATGATATGGGTTCCCTCTTCAACACCTATTTGTCACTTTGAAAGTGAAACCCACAAATCTGCTGCCTCCACACAAGTCCAAGGTGATGTTTACCTACATTAAGGCATCTCTGAATCCCAAACCCTTTACCAGATGAAAAAGGAAAGCACCCGAAGGTAGTAGATCAGGGATGGGAAGAATAACCAGATCACAGAAGGCATAAGAGGACACAACAGTGGTCAGTGCCAGCAATCCAGACAACCCAGTGGTGATTAGTGATGATACCACAAAAAATGTGGAAGGGAATCAAGAGGAGATCACCTATCTGGAAGAAGGTGAGGAAGGATATGTTCTTACCCTATCTGAAGAAGAGGAGATGGATAATGAATAAGTAGAGACATCTTAGGATCATCTTGAAGACGACCAAGAAAAGATGGAGACCTCTGATGATGATTTGACAATCCAAGATGTGATTCTCAGAAGCATCAGCAAAGTTAACAAACAGCCCAATGAGCCAGCTGATAAAACTCACTCCGCTGCACTTGTCAACACCCCCAGATTTGATCAATGGGGAATGGCTATAGAGAAAGTCACGTCTCTGGCAGATGAAGAAGTCAACAACCCCCAGCCACCTCTCAATGACCCTGAGTTTAATGAGGAAGAAAAGAAGAGGAGGAAGAAAAAGAAAGTGAGAAAGAGAAGGAAGAAGATGTAGAAGATGAGGATGAGGAAGTGATTCCAGAAGAAACTGATCTAGAAAGGCTGTTCAATCTGGATATTCAACCGCTCATTATGGACATGGAAAGGTAATACCTTAGCAGACAAAACTTGAAATATGCCTTAAGGAGTTATGCAACCTCATTAAAGCATAAGATTGAAGCCCTCATCATCCATATTAAGATTCAAGATGAGGTCATGGAGAAACAGGGCAACATGCTATGCAACCTGCAACATCTTATCCCCTACCATGTCAAGACCAACTTGAGATTCATGCTGAGAAAATCGATGACAATCTCAAACCATTGGTGGATACCTTGAATACTCTCATACACATCAAATCCACAATCTCAATGAGGTTATGGAACATTCTGGCCAGGAACTTGACACTCTGATAAATGTCACTATGGCCAACAATAAAATACTGGAGAAAAAGTATGGTCCTCTCCCTAAATCTGAAGAAGAAACCAGAATTCTTGAAGAACATTTTGGTGCTGACAGCACGGGGAAAGGAAGCTCAAAGCCTGAGAGCTCCAGTGGAAAAAAGGCCAGCCCAACAGATAAGGGCAAGGTCATGAAAGGCAAAGGCAACAGGTTTGAAGAAAAGAAGCAGTAGCCCTTTCTATATTGATTTCTTTACTGATTCAAATGCCTTTGAATAATTGTGTAGCAATATCTTATTGCCCTTGAATGGATGAATAAAATTTCTGAGTTTTACTTTGTTAATTATTTTGAAATTGTGTATACTTATGTTCAGGCTTATGAGGGTTTTGGCATCATCAAATAGGGGGAAATTTTTAGGTACATTTTATTATGTCCTGATGATGGCCATACTAGCTGTTATAGCAAGCCTGAAAATAAGGTAGAATTCTCTGTATAAGTCTTTACTTAGAGTCTGGCATGTTGTATAAGTTGAGTCAGACAAGTATTGTAATAGTTGGTAGGACGGAAAAGTGAAACAGATATTTTGCAGAGTAAGGCCAACCAAGTACCAGCAGAGAAGCAGTGAAGATACTATGGTCTGACTTATAACCAAAATAGTCTATGATGACCTTGGATAAGTCCAAGTTACATTCCAAGTGATAAAATTAAAGTTTGAATATGGTGTACACTGATCTCACATAAATCAAGGATCAGTGAAGAACAAATATTCTCCTAAACTGAAAAAGAATGAAGGAAACATTGAATCGGCAAAGTGAACTAACTTTCGGCTGAGTAATGACAAAGCAGTGAAGGAAGACCTAAGCGGCAAGGTCAGATGGTCACTTAACCGTTCAGGGAACAACAAAGTATACTTTACTTGATCAGTTTTGGAAATATGAAGAAGATTCAGGGGATCAAGCATTAAATGCATAATCAATTGAGAATCAATCAAGGACGGATTTTCTAAAAAATGTTTGAAGAAGAATCCGATCACTGAAATCAAAGAGAATATAATTAAGGGGGAACCATGAATAAAATCAAGGATTACTCCCTCATTAATATAGCCAACAGGAGGAAATTCAAATCAAGGATTATCAAGGCTATAAATAGAAAGCATTGACAGACAAGAAAAACAAGAAGATTCTATAAGCAAAATCTCTGTAAAAGTGAAAAGCCTTCATCTGCACTAAAAGGAAATATCTAGAGATCAACTCAAGAACCAGAACTTTAACAACAAATCAAGCTCTGAGATTGATCACCAAATTTGTGAATACAATTCACATCACTGTAGCAATTGAATCATAGGAATCTGAGAAGGAGTTGCACCCACTGTGATAGCCGCTGAAAGATTTGTTCTTAAGGAGCAGTGATAGAGAATGAGTGACTGAAGCTTTTGAAGCCAGGGAGTGATAGTCTTGCAGATTGTGAAGCCTGTGAAGGAAAGGACAATCGTACTATTGTATCTGTGAAAACAATAGTGAATTCCTCCAATCATCACAGGAGAAGAGTAAATTATGGGATTACACCACCCTGAACCACTATAAACCTTTGTGTCTATTTACTTTCAGCAATTTATTTTTAGCAATTTACTTAACTGCAAATGATATATTTGTGATTGCATAATCTACTTTGAAACAACACATTAAGAAGGGACTTATCCGCTGCCCAAAAGCTTTTAAATACAAGAAAAGTTTTTGAAACTCGACTATAGTCAAAACAGGGGTTTACAACTTTTTGTATATAAAATTATAGTAGAATTTACTCAGAACGGGGGTTTACAACTTTTCGATTATAATTGTATAGTAGAGTTTACTCAAACGGGAGTTTACAACTTTTTGTATATAAAATTATAGTAGAGTTTAATCAAAACGGGGGTTTACAACTTTTTGTATATAATTGTATAGTAGAGTTTACTCAGAATAAGGATTTACAACTTTTTGTATATAATTGTATAATAGAGTTTGCTCAAAACGGGGGTTTACAACTTATAGTATATAATTGTAGTAGAGTTTACACAAAATGAGGGTTTACAACTTTTCATATATAATTGTCGTAGAGTATACTCAAAATGGGGGTTTACAACTTTTCGTATATAATTGTATAGTAGAGTTTACACAAACGGGGTTTTCAACTTTTTGTATATAAAATTATAGTATAGTTTAATCAAAACGGGGGTTTACAACTTTTTGTATATAATTGTAGTAGAGTTTACTCAAAATGGGGGTTTACAACTATTTGTATATAATTGTATAGTAGAGTTTACTCAAACGGGGGTTTACATCTTTTTGTATATAAAATTATAGTAGAGTTTACTACAAACGGTGGTTTACAACTTTTTGTTTATAATTGTCGTAGAGTTTACTCAAAACGGGGGTTTACAACTTTTCTTATATAATTGAAGTAGAGTTTACTCAAAACAGGGGTATACAACTTTTCGTATATAACTGTATAGTAAAGTTTACTCAAACGGTAGTTTACAACTCTTGGTATATAAAATTATAGTTGAGTTTAATCAAAACGGGGGTTTACAACTTTTTGTATATAAAATTATAGTAGAGTTTACTCAAAATAGGGGTTTACAACTTTTCGTAGATAATTGTATAGTAGAGTTTACTCAAACTGGAGTTTACAACTTTTTGTATATAAAAATATAGTAGAGTTTAATCGAAACTGAGGTTTAGAACTATTTGTATATAATTGTATAGTAGATTTAATCAAAACGGGGGTTTACAACTTTTTGTATATAATTGTAGTAGAGTTTACTCAAAACGGGGGCTTACAACTTTTCATATATAATTGTATAGTAGAGTTTACTCAAACGGGGGTTTGCTACTTTTTGTATATAAAATTATAGTAGAGTTTAATCAAAACAGGGGTTTACATCTTTTCGTATCTAATTGTAGTAGAGTTTACTCAATACGGAGGTTTACAAATTTTCGTATATAAATGTAGTAGAGTTTACTGAATACGGGGCTTTACAACTTTTGTATATAATTGTATAGTAGAGTTTACTCAAACGGGGGTTTACAAATTTTTGTATATAATTGTATAGTAGAGTTTACTCAAAATAGGGGTTTACAACTTTTTGTATATAAAATAGTAGAGTTTACTCAAAATAGGGGTTTACAACTTATAGTATATAATTGTAGTAGAGTTTACTAAAAATAGGGGTTTACAACTTTTTGTATATATAATTGTAGTAGTGTTTACTCAAAACGGAGATTTACAACTTTTCGTATATAATTATATAGTAGAGTTCACTCAAAACGGGGCTTTACAACTTTTTGTATATAAAATTATAGTAGAGTTTAATGAAAATGGGGTGTTACAACTTTTTTTATATAATTGTATAGTCGAGTTTAATCAAAACGGGGGTTAACAAATTTTTGTATATAATTGTTGTAGAGTTTACTCAAAATAGACGGTTACAACTTTTTGTATATAATTGTATAGTAGAGTTTACTCAAATAGGGGTTTACGAATTTTTGTATATAAAATTATAGTAGAGTTTAATCAAAACGGTGGTTTACAACATTTTGTATATAATTGTATAGTAGAGTTTAATCAAAATTGGGGTTTACAACTTTTTGTATATAATTATGGTCGAGTTTACTCAAAACGGGGGTTTACAACTTATCGTATATAATTGTATAGTAGAGTTTACTCAAATGGGGGTTTACAACATTAAATATATAAACTTATAGTAGAGTTTAATCAAAACGGGTCTTTACAACTTTTTGTATATAATTGTATAGTAGAGTTTACTCAAAATAGGGGTTTACAACTTTTTCTATATATAATTGTAGTAGTGTTTACTCAAAACGGGGGTTTACAACTTATCGTATATAATTGTATCGTAGAGTTCACTCAAAACGGGGGTTTAAAACTTTTTGTATATAAAATTATAGTAGAGTTTAATCTAAATAGGGTTTTACAACATTTTGAATATTATTGTATAGTAGAGTTTAATCAAAACGGGGGTTTGCAACTTTTTGTGTATAATTATAGTAGAGTTTACTCAAAACGAGGGCTTACAAATTTTCGTATATAATTGTATAGTAGAGTTTACTCAAACAGGGGTTTACAAATTTTAGTATATAAAATTATAGTAGAGTTTAATCAAATAGGGGGTTTACAGCTTTTTGTATATAATTGTAGTCGAGTTTAATCTAAACGGGGGTTTACAACTTTTCATATTTAATTGTATAGTATAGTTTACTCAAACGGGGGTTTACAACTTTTTGTATATAAAATTATAGTAGAGTTTAATCAAAATGGAGGTTTACAACTTTTTGTATATAATTGTTTAGTAGAGTTTAATCAAAACGGGGGTTTAAACTTTTTGTATATAATTGTAGTAGAGTTTACTCAAAATGGGGGCTTACAACTTTTCATGTATAATTGTATAGTAGAGATTACTCAAACGGGGGTTTACAAATTTTTTTATATAAAATTATAGTAGAGTTTAATCTAAGGGGTTTACAACTTTTTGTATATAATTGTATAGTAAATTTTAATCAAAACGGGGCTTTACAACTTTTATTATATAATTTTAGTCGAGTTTACTCAAAACAGGGGTTTACAACTTTTCGTATATAATTGTATAGTAGTGTTTACTAAAACGGGGGTTTACAACTTTTTGTATATAAAATTATAGTAGAGTTTAATCAAAACGGGGGTTTACATCTTATTGTATATAACTGTAAAGTAGAGTTTGCTCTAAACGGGCGTTTACAACTTTTTACATATAGTTGTATTGTAGAGTTTACTCAAAACGGGGATTTAAAACTTATAGTATATAATTGTAGTAGAGTTTACTCAAAATAGGGGTTTACAACTTTCGTATAGAATTGTAGTATAGTTTACTTAAAACGGGGGTTTACAACTTAAAGTGTGTAATTGTAGTAGAGTTTACTCAAAACAGGGGTTTACATCTTTTTGTATATAAAATTATAGTAGAGTTTACTCAAAACAGGGGTTTACAACTTGTCGTATATAATTGTACAGTAGAGTTCTCTCAAAACGGGGGTTTAAACCTTTGTGTATATAAAATTATAGTAGAGTTTAATCAAGATGGGGTTTTACAACTTTTTGTATATAATTGTGTAGTAGAGTTTCATCAAAATGGGGGTTTACAGCTTGTATTTAATTGTAGTAGAGTTTACTCAAAACGTGGGTTTACAACTTTTCATATATAATTGTATAGTAGAGTTTATTCAAACGAAAGTTTACAAATTTTTGTATATAAAATTATAGTATTGTTTAATGAAAATGGGGTTTTACAACTTTTCATATCTAATTGAAGTAGAGTTTACTAGAAACGGGGGTTTACAACTTTTCGTATATAATTGTAGTAGAGTTTACACAAAATGGGGGTTTACAACTTTTGTATATAATTTATAGTAGAGTTTACTCAAAAGGGGGTTTACAATTTTTTGTATATAATTGTAGTAAAGTTTACTCAAAATATGGGTTTACAACTTTTTGTATATAAAATTATTGTAGAATTTACACAAAATAGGGGTTTACAACTTTTTGTGTATAATTGTAGTAGAGTTTACTCAAAATGAGGGTTTATGTGTTTTTGTATATAATTGTCTATTAGTGTTTACACAAACCGGGGGTTTTCAACTTTTTTCAATAAAATTATAGTAAAGTTTACTCAGTTGGGGGTTTACAACTTTTTGCATATAATTGTGTAGTATAGTTTACTCAAAATGGGGGTTTACAACTTTTTGTATATAAATTATAATATAGTTTACTACAAACGGTGGTTTACAACTTTTGTATATAATTGTCGTAGAGTTTACTCAAAGCAGGGGTTTACAACTTTTCGTATATAATTGTAGTAGAGTTTACTCAAACAGGTGTATACAACTTTTCGTATATAATTGTGTAGTAGAGTTTACACAAACGGCAGTTTACAACTTTTTGTATATAATATTATAGTAGAGTTTAATCAAAATGGGGGTTTACAACTTTTTGTATATAATTGTATACTATAGTTTACACAAAACGGGGGTTTACAACTTTTTGTATATAATTGTATAGTAAAGTTTACTCAAAACGGGGCTCTACAACTTATACTATATAATTGTAGTAGAGTTTACTCAAAATGGGGGTTTACAACATTTCGTATATAATTGTCGCAGAGTTTACTCAAAATAGGGGTATACAACTTATAGTATATAATTGTAGTAGAATTTACTCAAAACAGGGGTTTACAACTTTTTGTATATAAAATTATAGTAGAGTTTACTCAAAATAGGGGTTTACAACTTTTCGTATATAATTGTATAGTAGAGTTTACTCAAACGGGGGTTTACAACTTTTTTTTATGTAAAATGATAGTAGAGTTTAATCAAAACGGGGGTTTAGAACTTTTTTTTATATAATTGTATAGTAAAGTTTACTCAAAATAGGTGTTTACAACTTTTTGTATATAATTATATAGTAGAGTTTACTCAAAATGGGGGTTTACAACTTATAGTATATAATTGTAGTAGAGTTTACTCAAAACAGAGGATTACAACTTTTCGTATATAATTGTAGTAGAGTTTACTCAAAACCGGAGTTTACAATGTATAATAAATAATTGTAGTAGAGTTTAGTCAAAATAGGGGTTTACAACTTTTTGTATATAAAATTGTAGTAGAGTTTACTCATAAAGGAGGTTTACAACTTTTCATATATAATTGTATAGTAGAGTTCACTCAAAATGAGGGTTTACGACTTTGTGTATATAAAATTATAGTAGAGTTTAATCAAAACGGGGTTTTACCACTTTTTGTATATAATTGTATAGTAGAGTTAATCAATGCGGGGGTTTACTACATTTTGTTTTAATTGTAGTAGAGTTTACTCAAAATGGGGGTTTATAACTTTTCGTATATAATTGTATAGTAGAGACTCAAACGGGGTTTACAACTTTTTGTATATAAAATTAGAGTACGGTTTAATCAAAACGGGGGTTTACAACTTTTTGTATATAATTGTTGTAGAGTTTACTCAAAAAGGGGGTTTACAACTTTTGGTATCTAATTGTATAGTATAGTTAACTCAAATGGGGGTTTATGACTTTTTGTATATAAAATTATAGTAGAGTTTAATCAAAACGGGGGTTTACAACTTTTTGTATATAATTTTATAGTAGAGTTTAATCAAAATGGGGGTTTACAACTTTTTGTTAATAATTGTAGTAGGGTTTACTCAAAATAGGGGTTTACAACTTTTTGTATATAATTGAGTTCACTCAAAATAGGGGTTTACGACTTTTTATATATTAAATTATAGTAAAGTTTAATCAAAACGGGTCTTTACAACTTTTTGTATATAATTGTATAGCAGAGTTTTCTCAAAATAGGGGTTTACAACTTTTTGTATATATAATTGTAGTAGTGTTTACTCAACACGGGGGTTTATAAATATTTGTGTACAATTGTATAGTAGAGTTCACTCAAAACGGGGGTTTAAAACTTTTGGTATATAAAATTATAGTAGAGTTAAATCAAAATAGGGTTTTACAACTTTTTGTATATAATTGTATAGTAGATTTTAATCAAAACGGAGGTTTACAACTTTTTTTATATAATTGTAGTAGAGTTTACTCAAAACCGGGGCTTACAAATTTCGTATATAATTGTATAGAAGTGTTTACTCAAACAAGGGTTTACAATTTTTGTATATAAAATTATAGTAGAGTTTTACCAAAACGGGGGTTTACATCTTTTTGTATATAATTGTAGTCGAGTTTACTCGGGTTTACAACTTTTCGTATATAATTGTATAGTATAGTTTACTCAAACATGGTGTTTACAACTTTTTATTTATAAAATTATATTAGAGTTTAATCAAAATGGGGTTTTACAAATTTTTGTATATAATTGTATTGTAGAGTTTAATCAAAACGGGGGTTTACAACTTTTTGTATATAATTGTAGTAGACTTTACTCAAAATGGGGGCTTACAACTTTTCGTGTATTATTGTATAGTACAGTTTACTCAAACGGAGGTTTACAAATTTTTGTAAATAAAATTATAGTAGAGTTTAATCAAAATGGGGGTTTACAACTTTTTGTATATAATTGTATAGTAAAGTTTAATGAAAATGGGGCTTTACAACTTTTTTATATAATTTTATTCGAGTTTATTCAAAACAGGGGTTTACAACTTTTCGTATATAATTGTATAGTAGAGTTTACTCGACCGGGGGTTTACAACTTTTTGTATGTAAAACTATAGTAGAGTTTAATCAAAACGGGGGATTACAACTTTTTGTATATAATTGTATAGTAGAGTTTACTCAAAACGGGGGTTTACAACTTTTTGTATTTAATTGTAGTAGAGTTTACTCAAAATGGGGGTTTAGAACTTTTCGTATATAATTGTATAGTAGAGTTTACTCAAACAGGGGTTTACAAATTTTTTTATATAAAATTATAGTAGAGTTTAATCAAAACGGGAGTTTACAACTTTTCGTATCTAATTGAAGTAGAGTTTACTCAAAATGGAGGTTTACAACTTTTCGTATATATTGTAGTAGAGTTTACACAAAACGGGGGTTTACAACTTATGTATATAATTTATAGTAGAGTTTACTCAAACGGGGGTTTACAATTTTTTGTATATAATTGTAGTAGAGTTTACTCAAAATGTGGGTTTACAACTATTTGTATATAAAATTATTGTAGAATTTACTCAATATGGGGGTTTACAACTTTTTGTATAAATTGTTGTAGAGTTTACTCAAAATAGGGGTTTACGTGTTTTTGTATATAATTGTATAGTAGTGTTTACCCAAAATGGGGGTTTTCAATTTTTTCCAATAAATTTATAGTAAAGTTTACTCAAACGGGGGTTTACAACTTTTTGTATATAATTGTGTAGTAGACTTTACTCAAAAAGGGGTTTACAACTTTTTGTATATAAATTATAGTAGAGGCAACTACAAATGGGGGTTTACAACTTTTTGTATATAAAATTATAGTAGAGTTTACTCAAAACGGGGGTTTACAACTTTTCGTATATAATTGTATAGTAGAGTTTACTCAAACGGGAGTTTACAACTTTTTGTATAAAAAATTATAGTATAATTTAATCAAAACGGGGTTTTACAACTTTTTGTATATAATTGTATAGTAAAGTTTACTCAAAATGGGGGTTTACAAGTTTTTGTATATAATTGTATAGTAGTGTTTACTCAAAACGGGGGTTTACAACTTATAGTATACAATTGAAGTAGAGTTTACTCAAAACGGGGGATTACAACTTTTCGTATATATTTGTAGTAGAGCTTACTCAAAACGGGGGTTTACAACTTATAATATATAATTGTAGTAGAGTTTACTCAAAAAAGGGGTTTACAACTTTTTGTATATAAAATTGTAGTAGAGTTACTCAAAACGGGGATTTACAACTTTTCGTTTATAATTGTATAGGAGAGTTCACACAAAATGAGGGTTTACGACTTTTGTATATAAAATTGTAGTATAGTTTAATCAGAATGGGAGTTTACAACTTTTTGCATATAATTCTATAGTAGAGTTTAATCAAAACGGGGGTTTACAACTTTTTATATTTAATTGTAGTAGAGTTTACTCAAAACGGGGGTTTACAACTTTTCGTATATAATTGTATAGTAGAGTTTACTCAAACGGTGTTTACAACTTTTTGTATATAAAATTATAGTATTGTTTAATCAAAGTGGGGGTTTACAACTTTTTGTATATAATTGTAGTATAGTTTACTCAAAATGAGGGTTTACAACTTTTCGTATATAATTTTACAGTAGAGTTTACTAAAACGGGGGTTTACAACTTTTTGTATATAAACTTATAATAGAGTTTACTATAATCGGGGGTTTACAACGTTTTGTATATAATTTTCGTAGAGTTTACTCAAACCAGGGTCTACAACTTTTCGTATATAATTGTTGTAGAGTTTACTCAAACCTGGGTATACAACTTTTCGTATATAATTGTATAGTAAAGTTGGCTCAAACGGCAGTTTACAACTCTTGGTATATAAAATTATAGTTGAGTTTAATCAAAACGGGGCTTAACAACTTTTTGTATATAAAATTATAGTACAATTTAATCGAAATGGGGTTTTACAACTTTTTGTATATAATTGTATAGTGGATTTTAATCAAAATAGGGGTTTGCAATATTTTGTATATAATTATAGTAGAGTTTACTCAAAATGGAGGCTTACAACTTTTCGTATATAATTGTATAGTAGAGCTTAGTAAAACGGGGTTTACTAATTTTTGTATATAAAATTATAGTAGAGTTTAATCTAAACGGGGGTTTTCAACTTTTTGTATATAATTGTGTATTAGAGTTTAATCAAAATAGGGGTTTGTATATAATTGTTGTCGAGTTTACTCAAAACAAGGGTTTATAACTTTTCGTATATAATTGTATAGTAGAGTTTACTGAAACAGGGGTTTACAACATTTTGTATATAAACTTATAGTAGAGTTTAATCAAAATGGGTGTTTACAACTTTTTGTATATAATGGTATAGTAGAGTTTAATAAAAACGGGGGGTTTAAAACTTTTTAATATAATTATTGTAGAGTTTACTCATAACGGGGGCTTACAACTTTTCATATATAATTGTATAGTAGAGTTTACTCAAACGTGGGTTTACAACTTTTTTATATAATTATTGTAGTAGAGTTTACTCAAAACGGGGGTTCATAACTTTTCGTATATAATTGTATAGTAGAGTTTACTCAAATGGGGTTTACAACTTTTTGTATATAAAATTAAAGTACAGTTTAATCAAAACGGGGGTTTACAACTTTTTGTATATAATTGTAGTAAAGTTTACTCAAAATGGGGGTTTACAATTTTTCGTAAATAATTGTATAGTAGAGTTTACTCAAACGGGGGTTTATAACTTTTTGTATATAGAATTATAGTAGAGTTTACTACAAACAGGGGTTTAAAACTTTTTGTATATAATTGTCGTAGAGTTTACTCAAAATGGGGGTTTAAAACATTTCGTATATAATTCTTGTAGAGTTTACTCAAAACTGGGGTATACAACTTTTCGTATATAATTGTATAGTAGAGTTTACTCAAACGGCAGTTTACAACTCTTGGTATATAAAATTATAGTTGAGTTTAATCGAAACGGGTTTTACAAATTTTTGTATATAAAATTATAGTAGAGTTTACTCAAAACGGGTGTTTACAACTCAAACGGGAGTTTACAACTTTTTTTATATAAAAAAAATTATAGTAGAGTTTAATGAAAACGGGTGTTTACAACTTTTTGTATATAATTGTATAGTAGAGTTTAATCAAAACGGGGGTTTACAACTTTTTGTATATAATTGTAGTAGAGTTTACACAAAACGGGGGCTTACAACTTTTCGTATATAATTGTATAGTAGAGTTTACTCAAACGGGGGTTTACAACATTTTGTATATGAAATTATAGTAGATTTTAATCAAAAACGGGGGTTTACAACTTTTCGTATCTAATTGTAGTAGACTTTACTCAAAACGGGGGTTTACAACTTTTTGTATATAATTGTAGTAGAGTTTACTCAAAACGGGGGTTTACAACTTTTTTATATAATTGTATAGTAGAGTTTACTCAAAAGGGGGTTTACAAAGTTTTGCATATAATTGTATAATAGAGTTTACTCAAAATAGGGGTTTACAACATTTCGTATACAAAATTTGTAGGGTTTACTCAAAATAGGGGTTTACAACTTATAGTATATAATTGTAGCAGAGTTTACTCAAAATAGGGGTTTACAAATTTTTGTATATATAATTGTCGCAGTGTTTACTCAAAACGGGGATTTACAACTTTTCGTATATGATTGTATAGTAGAGTTCACTCAAATAGGGGTTTACTGATGGATGTAATATTGCCGGACGGATCTAGATCCACCCGATTACGCAGCGGAATAAACATGAGGATCACGATCATATAAAATTAAACTACATAATTTAAGATCTACTTACAAGAAGGTGAGATCTACTTACCAATCAAAAAGGATGAACTCCAAGATTGAGAAGACGAGATCCGAATAGGTGAGATGCCACGATCTTCCGATTTGTTTCTCCAAGAAACAACCGGTGGAAGCCGATTCTTGATGCTTGACCTCCTTGATATGCTATCCGGAAAATCCCGAAGATTTTCCCAACTCAAACCCTAAGCTTTGGCCAAATTCCTTAGCTTATTTTGTGTGTATGTATGCGTATTATGTGTGTTAGAAAAAGGCTTAGGAGAACTCCTTTTATATAGGAGAGAAATCCTTGTCCTCCAAGGATTTAATAATTAATACAAAATCAATTATAATAATCATTTTCCATAAAAGATACTCCTAGAATAATCTAGAATAAATCTAGAATATTTAAGGATCAATCTAATATATTTTCCTTAATTAATTATTTAACAAATAAACAATTAATAACATGACATTTAATTATCCAAGAAAACTAATTTCTCTGTAATTACAACATGTACAAAATACGCTTATCAACCCTAAAATTAGGGTTTCACACGCCACACTCAATCATGGGCCGAGTCCAGGAAAAATGTCTTTTTTATGTATTTAATTATTTAGCCCACTAAATAATGCACGTCAATTAAATAGTTTAACTACTTAATTATTATTTGAGGCCCAACGTCAAGAAACATATGCATGTTAGGATCCACGTCGGGGACCATAGACCTAAAACCATTAGCTACAATAAACTAAATAAAATTATTCATCGAACATAACAATTCTTATGCAATCTATTAATTCCAGGATTATGCCACCATAAACCCGAAACTGAACTCTATCGATTATAGATATATAGTTACACTCTAATCACTGAGTCGATAAGCATCCATTGATATAATCATTACATACGGATAAATCCTCCATAGGCTGTTCGTTTTGATTTGGGATATTTCCGTAAACCCTTCTCAAAACATCTTATCCTTATTTACCATTAACCCCCTGATCAATTAGTTCATAACTAATATAATATGAACTAGGCCCATCGATCAGTTTCTAGGATTAACAAATAAGGGAATTGTCTGTCTACTTCCCACAGGAAGGAATGGATTCCATATCTGTGAAGTCACAGACTACTCACTCATTCCAGAATCGAGCCAACGAGAAGTGTTTAGATCACATGTATCCAAGTGATCCTTAACTATCACATCAAACCCTACTTTGAACAAGCAGTAGACTGTGATCACATCAGGATTGAGATTAATCCATACATGATCATCTTGTGATTCAATAAGATTTCTCGATCACGGAATTATATCTAGAATTCAAATCAAATAGGTCCAGTCCAATATGATAGACATCATATATAAATGCCCCACTAGGTACCCTATACCGACGGTCCGGATAAGACGGTCACACCGTTAAGTGTTCTGGGTGAATTATTTGTATATTAATCATGAGACCCATACTCTGATTAAATTCACCATCGACTAACTAGTTTTAAGCGTATCATCACTAACTCAATCCTCGCATGTATATAATACACTAAGTTATATGATTACATACTGATATACTTAGGGTTTTCAGCAGTGTATAATATAAGCATAAATGCAAATAATAAAATGAATATATAATTCTGTCATTTATTTAAATAAAACAATTACAAAATTGTCTTTTGGGCACTACACCTAACATTTACAACTTTTCGTATATAATTGTAGTTGAGTTTACTCAAAACGGGGGTTTACAACTTATAGTATATAATTGTAGTAGAGTTTACTCAAAACAGGGTTTTACAACTTTTTGTATATAAAATTGTAGTAGAGTTTACTCAAAACAGCGGTTTACAACTTTTCATATATAATTGAATAGTAGAGCTCACTCAAAACGGGGGTTTAAACCTTTTAGTTTAAAAAAATTATAGTAGAGTTTAATCAAAACGGGGTTTTACAACTTTTTCTATATAATTGTATAGTAGAGTTTAATCAAAATAGAGGTTTACAACTTTTTGTATTTAATTGTATAGTAAAGTTTAATCAAAACGGAGGTTTACAACTTTTTGTATATAGTTGTAGTAGAGTTTACACAAAACGGGGGTTTACGAATTTTTGTAAATAATTTTATAGTAGAGTTTACTCAAATGGGGGTTTACAACTTTTTGTATATGAAAGTATAGTAGAGTTTAATCAAAACAGGGGTTTACAACTTTTTGAATATAGTTGTCTAGTAGAATTTACTCAAAACGGGGGTTTACTACTTTTAATATATAATTGTAGTAGATTTTACTCAAAACGGGGGTTTACAACTTTTCGTATATAATTGTAGTCACTACAACAAAACGTGCGTTTGGCGACACTTTCTTTGTGGCAGTTTCATAAATGCTGTAAACTTGCCGGCATAAGTTACTAATTGCCCGTAAAAGTATGGAATTTTTGTGACATATTATTTTGTGCTGCTAATTTCCGACATTTAACCGGCAATAATTGTGTATGCCACATATTTGTGGCATTTTTTGTGGCGTATTTCTGTTATGTCGTATAGTATACATCATTTTTTTGACACTCCGTATATATGTCATAAATTTTATGACAACTTTGTGGCATATGTACATAATGCCACCAAAATGCACGACATTTCTCAAACTGTCACTTTTTATGCATTGAAAAATGACACTAGCTATTTTGTTTTTGTATTTTGCAATAATGTAATGCATTTTCATAACACTATATTAAATTGCGCTTTAAAATTGAAAATTATGTTATATGAAATAGTATGTATCTTATCATGGTATTTCGTCATTAATTCAAACAAAAAACACACATGCAAATAAATCATTTCCATGTATATCTTCAAATATCATATATACATACCATAAGAAGATGGCCGAAAATCCCTCTGCTAAGCCACATCGATAGACTTTTTTCTTATCAAGGTGTATGCTTGTCCATTTGTGTAAATGAAAAGACGGGTTATAGCTGAGCAAGTGGATCACCGTTGGGTTGTTAGCGTGTGTTCAGTGGATGCGATGTAAACGACTTCGTATCTATTATGGTTGTAAGTTAACCAAGCTGCCCGTACTTGATTTGTAGAGAAGTTTGACTCAATTCTGTTTTTTTGTGTTTGAGCTCGAGTCAAGCAACTCGAATAGTTAACCGAGCCGGTTTCGAGCTTCAAACTATAGTAACGAAGTAGCTCACTAATTAATCGAGCTACATTAATAAATATTCGATTACTTATATCTGTAAATTTTTTTATTAAATAATATTTCATGTAAAGCACTAATTATTACATGAGTCGAACTAATTTTGTCATATTTTATGAAAATTAAATAAATTCTAAAAGATATATAAATGAGTTTATGAGCCGAATCAAGTTAAATCGAGTACTTAACCCGCCAAGTTCAATCATACTTTTTAATAGCTCGGTTGAACGTAAGTCAAGTTTCGAGCCCGAGATTTTTTAGTCGAGTCGAGGTCGATCCTAAGAAGTATCAACTTAATTACATCCCTAGTCTTTGTACACCGACTAAAATTCCCTTATCCCCCACACATTTCATCTTCCCCTTTTCCGTGCTATGAATCAAAGCTGCATCTTTCACGATTTGAATTAGCTCTGACAGCTAACGACTAAAGAGTCACGAGTTTTTTTGTGGTGTTTAAATTTTACAATTATATTTAGATTATATAAGGTTAAAAAAATATAAATCTACTCACGAGCATGTAGTAAATTTTTCCCATTTAAATACGATATAAGAGAAGCCGGATTCTGGCTTTTTTGTGTATAATTTTTTAATAGATTTAGATGATATAAGGAAAAAAAAATATTTAGACGGTATAAGGTTAAGAAAACGGGGTTTGTGTATGTGGTGTTTGTTAATATTACCTTTGTCCAAATTTATTGGTTATATTCCAATATTATTATGTTAATAAGCATGATGAATTATAAAATAAAAATAGATTTGTTCTAATTATCATTGAATGAATAGTAATGGTAATAAAAATAGAAGATGTTCAAGTTATCATTGAATGAACAGTAATGGTAAAGAACAGTAAAGAAAAGATAATAAACGGAGACTTATTAATAGTAAAGAATAGAACATCTTATTAGTAGTAAAGAAAATTAATCCTCACTCAAGGGAGACTTATTTATCTTATTCCTTCCTCCTGAAAGATATAAGAAAACAGTTATGACCTAGACACACGAAAAGGAGTGTATTTCGGATATAAAGAATGTTCATATATATATATATATATATATATATATATATATATATATATATATATATATATATATATATAGATATATATTAGTAGCCATAAAATAAAATAATATAAATATAACAATATAAAAAAAATTAAACATCTATTAAATGCCCTTGAGCTTGTGCTTTCATACTTATTCAACATTTAAAATGCACGTAGAAAAAGAAGAAGACAATACGGAGCTCAAATTCAATAGTAAAAACAACCTGAAATGTCATACAAGAGTGAATTCCCGAAACTAAAAGCAATAAATTAATTATGGGTAAAGCTTCGACCTAATAAAACAGCGATAAAGAAATAAAAACATTGATCAATATGAAAACATATCGTTGATCCTCGTCATCTTCACTAGATTCATCATTCTCATACCAATTATCTTCACTTGAAAAGTGATCATCATCCTCGTCAACATCCATGTTGAAATCATTTTGACGTTCTTCTTCATCTTCATATTCGGCATTGAATAAATCCTCATCATTCTAGCTTGAATAACTTTCAAGCGTGTTGTCAACAACAAGTGGTGGTTCATCTACAATGACCCCTTCACACTCAGCTCTGACCCAATCTGCATCATCACCAATTAATTCTACATCATCACCACTTAAATTTACACTTGAAGTTGGACCTTTATGTCATATTTCTGCTGTAGGATCGTCGATAGTAAAACTTGAAATTGTTGAAGAATCTAAAGTGCCGTTGAAATAATCACGAGGGGTCATCTTGATTGCTACATGCCAATTTGTTTCATGCGGATCTGGAACATACCAGGCTTGCATGGCTTGAGAAGCCAATATAAATGGTTCATATGTGTGTCTATTTTGCTTGTACAATAAATGCTTAAAGTTCACTAGTGTGAAGTTGTACTCATCCTGCTTACAACCATTGTTATTATCAACCCAATCACACTTGAATAGGACATACTTCATGTCATTTGCATAGCTCAGTTCTATGATATCTGTTAGAACTCCATAAAAGATCATATTTGCATAAACATGATTTTTGTCCTTTGTAGATGCATAACTATTAGTACTTGCATCTACAAACACCCCACTATTTTGTGTCTTTCTTCTTCTTTCAGTTTTCTTGGTATGGAAACGAAATCCATTGGTGATATATCCAGAGTATCTACGAACACACTTACTAGGACCTGCAGCTAAATAAGCTAACTCTTTGTGCATATCTCGCCATGTTGTAGATTGTTCCAGTTGAGCAACCTAAGTAAAAAACACTTGGTAAAAAAACTATAAAATAATTGTGCATTAACCTGTATCCATGAAATATTTTAATTTTCTTACATGGCTTTTAAACCATTTATGAAATGATTCATTACGAATCCGTTCTCTTTCATAGTTTGATACACGGGGCCTCTCATTCTGTAACATTCTCTTATGCTCACTGCAAACGAATAAATTTAGTGGTTATTCATCTATAAAAAATTAAATTTGTGCATTAATAAAAATGTGAATAGTTCACCTGTAAAAAGGATTAACACTTCTGTATTTGCAAGCACATATCTATGTGCTTGGAGCCAAGAAACATCATCTTGATGAACAATCTTCCATTTTCCCAATGAGCGACCAACTTCAATTTTTGAACCTTTGCGCATGTAACAGTTCCTATTATATCTAGTAAGCTTTGATTCAGCATTATCAAGATACATGGAACAAAATGTCATGCACTCTTCGGCTAGATAGCCTTCTGCTATTGATCCTTCTGGACGACTTCTAGTATGAACATAGTTTTTCAACGTGCATAGATACCTGTAAAAAGGACAATAACATTATAACATGTGTGATAAGGTATCAAACACGACATTATTTAAATTAAGTTGAACTATGAAGGGAAAAAACCTTTCTATCGGGTACATTGAACGAAATTGAACGGGTCCAGCAAGGAGTGCCTCCTCAGGTAAATGTACAACCAAGTGCTCCATAATATCAAAAAATGAGGGTGGGAATATTTTTTCAAGCTCACAAAGAGTAAGTGAAACATGTTCTTGTAAAGCTTCAACTTTATGTGTATAATGGACTTTTGCATATAATTGTTTGAAAATATCACTCAAATCCATCAATACTCTACAGACATGCTTAGGTAAAACTTTCCTTATTGCAATTGGAAGTTATTGTTGCATAAGAATATGGAAATCGTGGCTTTTCAACCCCGTTATAGTACGATCTTTAAGATTCACACATCTTGATATATTCAATACATAACCATCGGGGACCTTGACATTTTTCAACAAAAGTAGAAATATATCTTTCTCTTGTTTACTCATTGTGAAACAAGATGCAGGAAGATATGTTTTATCCCCTCGCATCTGGGGGTGAGGTCCTTTTCTAATTTTCATTCTTTTAAGGTCATATTGGCTATTCAAATTATCTTTTGTTTTCCTTTTACATTCAATACAGTCCACAAGATGTTTTTCAGCACATTTTTTTCATTATGCATGATGTCTATATTGTATGGCAAAATATTTCCGCTCCAGTATGGTATTCCATTTAACACACTTGCCTTTTTCCAATTGTACCATTGTTCTGTATTCGGCACAACATTCTTTGTGTTTCCTCTTTTAGGCTTTTTTTCACTTGGATGCAAAGATAATTTTCCAAAGTTATTAGTCATACCATCCAACTGTTCCAAAATTTCGGTGCCAGATAATCTGACAGGCTTGGATTCTGTTTCCACCGTTCCATCAAATGTAAGACATGCTTTTCGACACTTGTGGTCACTTGGTAAGAATCTACGATGCCCAAGGTAACAAAAAATTTTCCCATGTTTCAACCAGTGCGAACGGGTATTTTTGTTGCAGCATGGACAAGCATACTTACCTTTTGTGCTCCAACCAGACAAATTAGCATACGTTGGAAAATCATTAATAGTCCATAAGAATGCTGCACGTAAACAGAACATTTGCTTGCTACGACCATCATATGTTTGTATTCCTTGATCCCAAAGCTCTTTTAATTCATCAACTAATGGTTGTAGATATACATCAATATCATTTCCTGGACTACAGGGGCCATCAATGAGTATGGATAAAAAGAAAGATGATTGTTTCATACATTTCCATGGGGGTAGGTTGTAAGGAATAAGAATAACAACCCATGTACTATGGGAGACATTCATGGTTTTAAAAGGATTATATCCATCAGCAGCAAGACCAAGTCTTACATTGCGATAATCACTTGCAAAGTCTGGATGTTTTTCATCAAAATATTTCCATACTAACGAGTCTGCAGGATGTCTTATAATCCCATCTTTGGTGCGTTTCTCATCATGCCACCACATCAAATGAGCAGTTTTAGATGACATATACAACCTCTGAAGTCTGGGTTTTAAAGGAAAATATCGAACAACTTTTTGTGGTATCTTGTGTACACTTTCATTAGATTCATCAATTTCTCCATGAACTTTCTTGAATCATGGTTCCTTACATTTCCTACATGATAAATCTTTCTCAGTTTCATTCCTATACAACATACAATCATTTTTACATGCATGAAATTTCTTATAGTCAAGACCTAAATCCTTTACAATCTTCCATGCATCTCGATATGAACATGGAAACATGTCATTTTCTAGAAATGCTATTTTCAATTTCTCAAGCAATAATGAGAATGAGTTGTTGCTCCACTGACCAAGGGACTTGATATGTAAAACTTCTAAAACAAATGATAGCAATGTGAAGTCTTTGCATCCTGGATTTAACTCTACCTCTGCAGCCTTGAGTAGCTTAAAAAATCTTTCTGCATCCTTGTCAACACTTTCAAATGATACATTATCAACATCTACTTTTGAACCAACATGACCCATGTCTGCACTATTACCAACATCATTCATGATACACTCTGAATGAAATATCCCCAAATTTTCATGTATCAACTCATGCATTGCAGTGGCATCAGTTGATTCATGTGTGGCAGAATCATCCTTTTGTTTGGTACGATACCATGGTTCTTCACCATGATACATCCAATTCGTGTAAGTACTAAGAAATCCTTTAATGATCACATGTTCATACACATCATTCCTTTTGTGGGATACAAAGTTCTTACACTTTCTACATGGGCATCGTATTTTTTCATCAACGCTTTTACCGAGAAATGCAAAATCCAGAAAATCTTCTAATCCTTTACTAAATTGAGCACAAGTACGGTCAGCGAGAGTTATCCACGATTTGTCCATGAAACTAAAAAAATACACAAATTACTGACAGTAAAAATACACAAGTTAGAAGGAATCATTTTAACTTACGAAACTTTTAAGCAACTAAGCATGATGATGTTTTACTTGTTGTGCATGCAACTTGGAGTCAAAGCAGGATGTCAAGTCAGGCTATGAACCAAGAAAAAACTAAAAACTCATGCATCAACTCATACCTGAAAATGAGACAAGGATTTGATGCACAAAGATAGTTGATCGGATGCACAGCAGGTAAGAGGTTAAGGATCTGGAATGAAACATAAGATAGACATGTTATCATCAGTGGCATGTGTTTTTTTAGTACACTTATAACGTTTAAAAAGAAAGGACCAAGAAATTCATCTTTTCTTAAATATCCCAAAAATTTCCAATAGAAATCATAGAGAATTCAGACAAAAAAAAAATAAAATAAAAGAACCCACTGTCTCCACTATAAGTAGCTGATGAAGCTACTACTTCTATTACCAAAACATCTATGCAATCACAGTTTTTCATATCATTTCAATTTACCTCTGAATAGGACAGAGGCTTACGAGCCGCGGTCCCCCAAAGATTTCGATTAGGCAAAAGCTCAGGGGAAAATTTTAATTTAAACCATAAGTACCAAACACCATGTTTATGCACTCTCAATGTGTATTATATCCAAAAAAGCCAACCCCGAATGGAATAATAGTACGATTACTTACTACCAACCTACCTCAAGAAAGTCTGTAATAACTTTTCTACCCTTTGTGTTTCGTTTACGTTTATTCCTAATTGATTTTGATTTTTTTTTTTCCGATTTTTCGTCTGCAAGTTTTTTGCTCTCATCCAAAAGAGCAAGAGCCAAGGTTTTATAAAAAATTTACCCCAAAAAACAGCAAAAAAAATTATTACCCAAAAATGAATTTTTTTTGAGTAATAATTTCTTATCTTGAAGACCATCAGCGGCATGTGTACTTACTTTATATATGTCCAAAAGTGGGAGCTTTCATTTAAGTTGTAGAGCAGTCTACCCATTCATACATACTAGCAACTAATTAGTTTCCAAACAGATAATCATTAACCAACTATACAAGATCAATAAAAAGCCAACATAAACTGGAGCCTATGATAAGTTTACATGATGATAAATGTTATGGAATTTAAGATAACAATAGAAAGACTGAATCTTATGAAATCCATGCCAAGTGAATGTATATATAAGTCTACATGTGTCTATAATGTATGGAATAGCATAGTTTAAGGTGGCGCTATGAGCCTGTGATGTGTTTACATGAGGATAAATGTGTCATACTATTAGATGAACAACAAGGCCATACTATCTGTCAAGAACATTAATTAAGAATACTACATAAAAAGAACCAAACAAGACATAGTATTATTATTTACATAACCAAAAAATTGAACACATACCGTCAAGTTGAAGCACCTAACTATCTAAGCATTATCACAAAAGATTTCAGAAGCATTATCAATGCAGCGCACAAAATAAACTAGATTCTTAAGATGGTTATTTCACTTTGTTTAGTTTAAGTTTTTCAATTCCAAAACATAACCATACTTGAAGAACAAAATTAAGCATACACTGAAAGCACATAAAATGCACAACACACTTTGTCACCATAATCGAATGTGAAAAAGTGTATTAAGTCACTTGTTGTGACATAACCATTGTGCAAAGCACACATTCATAGAAGCACAACAATATGAAATGAGCAACAAAGATGCTCCATGATTTTAATAGCAACAAGTAGTCAAAACGGCACAAAAGACCTATAAACGACAACACACATATTCTAAGAACGAGCCCCAAGCATTACAAACCCGACTCTTCAAGTTCAAACGATAATGTCATTACACCAACAACCTCATAAGGTAATAATTCAAAAAGAATACTTATCTAACAGGCTGCTTCAATATATTACAAGGATCATCAGTGCAGCTAAAAATAATGACATGAAAATTTCAACAACAGAAATAGCACAAAGAATTGTTAGGTGTGAGTTTCAAGCCATAACATTTCATTCCGGGTTTCGTAATCGGGTTTATTCTGGAATTTATCTTGGATTTAGCTAAACCCAAAAATGGTTTTAACTTCGCCTTTCCTTATCAAATCAACCAACTTCACATTTCCTTATCAAATCATTAAGCAGGTTTACATATATAAATCTACTTACACCAAAAAAAAATATTTGAGGAATATTTACACCAATTATATTGTATAAAAGAATCCAACAGCTGTAAATATTTGCGCACACAAAAAAATAAGCCTTGAGATTACCTATCACGGAGTTGAAATTTGAGAGAATTTTGAAACAAGAGCCGCCTACGGGGAAGGAATTAGAGGAAAAACATTGTAGCACTGCGAAATTACCCTTCAAATTACCCTTCGATTCCTTAGCAGTAAGAAGTAGCCAGAAGCCAATACGAATTTGCTTGATCTGGTAAAAGTAGTGGGAGCATATATATACGGAAAACTGTTGCGAGATTTGATTGAAATAAGGAGATGATAAGGAACAGATCGAATGATATTGGAGGCGAGATAAGGCCATAAGGGTTGATCGAATAATTGATTGAAGAGATTTGAGGTTATCAGAAGAAAATTGGATGATAATGTGATAAGGAAGGAAATAAATTGATGCTTTTTGCTTCACTTAAAATCTCCGAACTCGTCTTTTCTTTTTACCAAAGGCTTTTTTTTAAATAAACAAATTTTTTATTAATGCACGGCAAGCAATTTTTAATTCTCTTTTTTGTACTAATTTTTTTTTCTCATAACTAAGCAATTTTTTCCTTTATTAAGCATATTTGAGAAATAAAGCATGAGTTTTTTTGTTTTGCAATGAACAGTTAGTTTAAAATTACATTTTTTAATTTTGTACGACTTTCAATTTAAAAAAAAACGTATAACTTCACAATTTATGGTGTCACATTAATCTATGCTTAAGAATATAGTTATCTTTATATAACACTAACTTACTTTTAAAGTATTGTCATGGTTATATATTTCATAACATTAATTTTGTTGTCCATAATAAGTTTATTACACCTATATTGGCAATAAGGATTTTAAGTCCGAACAATAATACACATGTATCTTATCATGGTTCTAATTTTTGACTCATGGTTTAATAATTGACTACTAGTTTGACGGTTTTGGTCGGTGACCCACTGGTTTGTGAATAGCTGGTTCACGAACCAACGGTTCGTTGTAGTTCAGATCATGGTTCAGGTCATTGCTTAACAAATACTCTTTTACACACTTAAAAAACAATTTTACTTATAAATAATTGATCAAATCGATTTAAAACAATATATATATTTGGCTAAATTTTAAATTACCTTTTAACTTCAGAGAACCAATGTGTGTATTGGTAGAACACGTCGAAGAAAAAAAAAGTTGTATACACCACGTTGTTCATCTGTGGCTCAAACTGTTAGATGTGATATCGTCGGATCAATCATAGATTGACCCGATTACGCAGCGGAAGTATCGGATCTAGATCTAAACGATACAAAGAACATAAATTAAAGATCTAAATCTACAAGGGGGTTTAGGAGCATACCCTTTTATGGTTCTTAACTCCAAGAACAATAGATCTCCAAGAACACGTGTATTGAGATGCCACAGCCTTCCAACGTGTGTCTCCCAACAACACCAGGTGGATGGTGTTTCCCGCCGCCGGACCTCCTTGATATGCTACCGGAATAATCCCGAAGATTATTCCAACTCGAAACCCAAAATACTTGGTCGAAATATCAACCCAAGTATTTGTCAATAATGGCGTGTTTATTTAGTGTGTCAAAAGGCTTGGAAGAACTCTCATTATATAGGAGAGTAAAACTTAACCTCGAAGGATTAAATAATTAAGAGATAATTATTTCATTAATCCTTTATTCCAAATAAAAGATAAATAAAATGATTATCCCAAAAAAATTAATATAAATCAAATTATTATCCAATATTCCATGAATTATAAATTAACAAAAAAAAGATAAATCACATATTAAATAATTATCCAAGAAAACTAATTCCT
Organism: Gentiana dahurica var. dahurica; assembly: GCA_024500145.1. Lineage (NCBI taxonomy): Eukaryota > Viridiplantae > Streptophyta > Magnoliopsida > Gentianales > Gentianaceae > Gentiana > Gentiana dahurica. The sequence goes on from CM044907.1 coordinate 45,701,413, forward strand.
TAATAATTACATAATTATAATATGCTCCCCACCCTAATAAAATTAAGATCCATGCGCATTTTTCCACACCTTGGGCCGAGTCCACGAAAAATATGTTTTCCGTGTATTTAATTATCTAGTCCAACTAAACAATTAATCAACATATCAAATTAAATAGCCGAATCCACTATTTAATTATAATTGAGGTGAAACGACGAGAAATCCAATTATGCTATTTTGGGAACCACATCGGGGACCATGGACCCATATTCAGTAACTACAATAAATTAGATAAAATTATTCATCAGACAGAATAATTATATCCAACCAATTAATTCCGGGATTACACCACCATAAACCCGAAACTGAACTCTATCGAATATAGATAACTTACACTCAATTTATGAGTCGAAAGCGTCCACTGATATAATCATTACATACGGATAAATCCTCCATAGACTGTTCACTTCGATTCAGGATATTTCCATAAACCTTTCTCGAAACATATTATCCTTATTTACCATTAACCCCCTAGTGATCAATTAGTTCATATTCACTATAATATGAACTCGGCCGATCGATCAGTTTCTAGCGTTAACAAATAAGAGAACTGTATGTCTACTTCCCGATGGAAGGAATGGATTCCATATCTGTGATAGCACAGACTACTTATTCATTCTAGAATAGAGCCAACGAGAAGTGTTGGACCACATACTACAAAGTGATCCTTACTAACACATCAAACCCCAGCCCAGTCTAAGCAGTCGGCTGTGATCACCTCAGGATTGAGATTAATCCATATATGATCATCTTGTGATTCGATAAGACTTCTCAAATACGGAATTATATCGAGAACTCAAATCAAATCGGTCCAGCCCTATATGATTATCATATGATATAAATGCCCCACTAGGTACCCTATTACCGACAGTCCGGATAAGACTGTCACACCGTAAAGTGTTCTAGGTGCATTATTAGCATATTAATCATGAGACCCATACTCAGATTAATCAACGCTACGGACTAAGTTAATTTTAAGTACATCTCACTAACTCAATCCTCTTGTGTATTGCCATACACTGAGTTATGTGATTACATAAACGAGGTACTTAAGGTTTTCAGTAGTATCTTAATTATAAGCACACATGCATATAATAAGATGAATTATTAATTCTGCCCTAAAACAATTACATAATTGTCTTTCGGGCACTACACCTAACAATCTCCCACTTGCACGAAAGGCAAGTGGATTAATTGTTTTAGAGCACACCCTTTATATCTATATGTACAACATTCTCCCACTTGCTCAAAACAAGTGAGACATGTCCCTGAGATTCATACCCTCCAAGCGCATCCAAGTAATTCACGTTTCCAAGTACGACCGGAGTATGCCACCGTAGGGTAGGTCAGTGACCGGCACCTACTTAAAACTGAACACCATGTGACTTGGTACCCTGATCAGGTAGGTTGGTGGCTTTATTCGATCTTTGGGATCGAAACGTCGCCTTTCCATCTAATCCGGTGGTACGATTTCAATATGTTGTTGAGCCAACACAGAGGATGAGATTGACTTAACGAGCTTCCTTAATCTAACTTAAAGCCAGAATCAGTGTTATCACTTATATTCTAGTTCGCACCTGAATATACTAGCATATTATTCCTCATTCTCCTGAAGATACATGAGGATTCACTAAACATCCCATTTGGTATTCATCCTCAGGTTTAGATAACCATTCCTGAGAGGTAGGGTAGACTACATCGTTGAATGTTGCATAAATGCAAGAATATCTTAACCAAGTGAATGGGTGGGATTGCCAATGTTCGATTCTCACAGATTTGAGCGAATCAAATCCTTTAGAATGAATCCCGATGGCATGTCAAACTCTGACTTCAGATAGCACACCCATGTTGTTTCCAACTGTTTCAGTGTTACCATTCATAAACACTAATCTACATACTACTTTACTAATATTGATTCCCAGTCTACGAAAGACTTATCAACATTTTGGTCAAGTCCACATATTAAAATATAGGACTTTGAAATGACCTAGAGGTTAGCTTTAATCTCCGAAGGATATAAGCTATGGCAGGCATCCTGCCAAAGGATCTTTCTAAATAAATTAAGATACCGTTAGTCTCGCAAAAAGGGTCTTTAGGAATCACCCCTATTTTTTGCGTTGTAACGAATCTGTTATTTGTTCTTAGCTAAAAACCCTTCTATTCTGAATGAATTCAGATCCCGTTGTTCGGCGAGGAAGTCTTAGGGAATCACCCATATTTCCCGCTTTCTGACGAAATCAAGCAAGACTGAGTGGTAAGAGAGATCATGGTCTGGTTAACTCTATACTTTTTAGGGAATCATTCCTAAATTACTCAGCTTTGTGTTGAAAGTTAAACTTTCCTATTTATTCGACTCTTCTCGGTGTAGTTCCAATTACTCCCACTGGGCCTGAGATACTCAGGTGGTTCTACAAGAGCTTCAACCGAACTGGAGTATCAAACTCCATTCACATGGTTATGGCTTTTAAACCAACCTCTATGATCAGGATCCTACACAGCCCACAAAGGACTATAGGTCATCAATCTGCCCTATAGACCATAAGGTCCTGCAATGGGTAATAGACAAACCATACTCCCACTGCGTTCGGGGTGGATTGATATACTGATCTAGTTTTGTAGGTCTTATTAGTGTTATCACCAACTGCCGGTGTTTGATGTGTACTGAACAGATCAGTTAGTAACATCTTGAGTACAAATAAGGTTGTTATTAGATCAAAAGATATGAGCATTTAGATAGGATTTTAGAGAGATGTTTCTCTCAGCCGGCTCCCTTCTTCTTTAAGATTGTGCTTGCCAAATCCTTCCTTTAGCTGTGTTTTAGCTCCTTTTACTTGCTCCATTTGCTTTCTTGTTACTTTCTTTTTCTCTTCTCTGATTTATTGCCTCTGTTTTGAGCCATGGCTCGCAAAAATAAGAAATCCATTGAAGATGGCACTGTTCATGACACGGATCCAGATGAAGTTGAGCCTTCTGTTGAATCCCAGGTTGCAGCAGCATCTATTGCCATTGCTGCTCCTCTTATAGCTCTAATTGAAGTACAGAATGTTAAGGAAAAGCTTCCTTTGATGGATATCCCTGCTTCTACTCAACTTGCAGATGTTAAACTTATTTCTAGAGTTGAAGCTGCAATGGTGATAAAGAAGGAACCTGCATCTAAATGTTGCAATCCTAGAGTATATGAAGAAATGAGGTTGAAATCTGGAAAGTTAGTTACACCTGCTGCTTCCATTTCGAAAAAGAAGTCTGTCCTGGACGATGGTGTTTTGGCAGGTATTCCAACTCTTTCTGAGTTGTTAGAAATTGAAAAACAGGCTGATAATGTATCTATTGATAGTTCTAAGATTGGTAGAGTGTCTGGAAAGACTATTGAAAGTGTCAGTGCACCTGTTGGGCAGGTTCCTGCTTCTGTAGAGCTTGTTTCTGAAGGTGGTGTGATGGAACAGGGTTCTTCAGTTGTATGACTTGTTACTGATGGTGTTCCTGTCACTTTAGAACCTGGTGGTGTGATAGAACAGGGGACTCATGTTGAGGTGGATCCTGGTTCTATTGCAAGTAAGGATGGTGTAGCCCCTGTTTCTGATGGTGTTCCTCTTGTTATATCTTCTGGAGACTTTATAGTGCCTAATGCTACTAAGGCTGTGGATGATGTTGCCTCTTGGGTGGAAATGGTAAAAAAGAATAGAGAACCTTCAGATGATGTTGTTCTTTTGACCGATCATGTTGATTGTGTCAATCAAGATACTATGTTTATGGAAGAGGAGGATACTAATGATGATTCTATGGAGAAATTGAGTTTGATTGGCATTTTTCCTTCAAAATTTCCTGGAAGAGATGCAGTTCAAAAGATTGTTAATGATTGGCCAAGAAAGTGCAGATACCATTATCACAATTCTGGATGGATAGTGTTTCTTTTTGAACAAGAGACTGACTTAATGAGGTACTGCAGGTTGGTCCCTTCTATGGTTTTGGAAAGCCATTGCATTTAAAAAAGATGCCTGTAATGTTTGATTTTAGTAAAGATGCATGTACTACAGTTCCAGTTTGGATTCAGCTGCCTAATCTTCCACTAAGGCTTTGGAAGGATAGGGCATTGAGTAAGATCTGTTCTTTCCTGGGGAGTCCTCAGTATACTGATAAAGTCACTGCTTCTAAGAAAGTGCTTAGTTTTGCAAGATGTCTTGTGGAAATTGACGTAAAGATGGAGTTTCCTTCTGTTATTCCTATTACTATGCATGATGGAAAGGTCCTTTTGCAGCCTGTTTTATATGAGGAAAGGCCCAAATTATGTTCGAAGTGTAACAAATTAGGGCATAATGAACAAGTCCATGATGATTCTAAAGGTGATGTTCCTGCATTGTATGTGGCAAGGTAAAAAAAACCTGGTGTTTCTAAACCTAACCCCTCAAAGAAGAAAAAAGTGGTTATTCTTGAAGATGATGGTAATAATGATAATGCTCCTGGAACAACTCCTGTGCCAGTTGATGTTCCATCCTCTGCTGCAACATCTACAGTGGTGGACAAAGGGAAAAGTGTGTCCTCAAGTAATAAGGGAAATGAAGTGGAGAAGACTCATGTTACTAATATTTTTGATGTGTTGGATCCTGATAAATGTTCTACTTGGGCCAGTGATGCTGAAGCTGAGGATTTGGGGGAAAAAGGGGACATTGCTTCCTCTGGTTCTAGGAAATCAAGGAAGAAAAAGAAGAATAAAAGGAATAGCACTGCTGGTGTTTCTGGAAATGAATTAAAGAGATCTGATGTAGTCTCTAGAGGTAAATCACCTCTAGGTAGACAAAAATGAATGGTTTTTGGAATGTTAGAGGGTTCAATAAGGTTTCTAAACAATCTACTATTGTCAAATACCTTAGACAACATAAGATTACCTTATTTGGAATCCTTGAGACTAAACTGTCTCAAATTAGTATGGATAAATTTTTGAAGTATAAGGTTCCTAACTGGAATTCTGTAAATAACTTTGATCACCATGACAATAGGAGGATGTTAGTTATTTGGGATCCATCTTTTGTTTCTTTGGAGGTTTTGGAAGTAGATGCTTAGTGGATCCACTGCAGTGTCAGGCTGTTTGTTACTAGTGATGTTTTTCTGGTTACTTTTGTCTATGGTTTACACTCTGTTGTCCATAGAAGATGTATGTGGGACAGACTTAGAGAATTGAGTGTTTGTTCTTCTCTTCCTTGGATGGTTTTAGGGGATTTCAACTCTGTGCTTTCTGTTGATGATAGGATGAATGGGAATATTCCCACTGATTATGAAATGCAGGATGGTGTGGATTGTTGCTTGGATGCTAATCTTACTTATATGAATTCCTCTGGTGAATTCTTCACTTGGAGTTCTTCTAGTGTTCTTTCTAGAATTGATAGGGTTCTAGTTAATGCTTATTGGTATGACTGGTGTGTGAATGCTTTGGCTTTTTTTGACCCTCCTGGTTTGCATTTTTATCACTCCCCTTGTAGGATTTCTTTAACTACTGATTTTGTGATCATAATGAAGCCTTTTAAAATTTTCAATATGTGGATGCAACATCAAAGTTATATGGATATTCTTACACAGAGCTGGAGTCAAAATGTTTATGGTACTGCTATGTACCAGCTTTGTAAAAAGCTTAGAAGATTGAAGAAGCCTTTGAAGGAGATGAATAAGCTTTATTTTGCTCATATATCTGTTAAGTCAGAAAATGCTCAAAAGGTGCTTGGGGAGTTGCAATCTTTATACAACCTGGGACCTACTGAGGCTTTGTTATCTCAACTTGGGGACCAGAAAAGGATTTGTTCTACTTTGGAAAGGGCAGAATCCAGTTTTCTTTCTCAGAAAGCTAAGGGGCAGTATGTGAAGCTAAGTGATATGGGGTCAAAGTTTTTTCACTCCATGGTGAAGAGGAATAATGTTAGGAATCATATCTCATCCATACAACTTGCTGATAGTTCTTTCACTACTTCTTATGATCAGATTGGTGATGCTTTTGTTAGTTTTTACTCTGACTTATTGGGTACTGAGGCTTTGGTAGCTCCTATTGATGAAGATGTTGGTAGTGCTGGCCCTACTATTTCTAGGGTTCAGTTGGATAATCTGTTGGTGGATGCCACTGCCTTGGAGGTAAAGAAAGCTCTCTTTTCTTTCTCTGACAATAAAGCACCTGGTCCTGATGGGTATTCTGCTGGTTTTTTTAAGAAATCTTGGGATATTGTTGGAGCTGATTTCACTAATGTTGTCCTGGAATTCTTCAATAATGATGCTATTTTGAATCAAGTTAATCATGCTATCATTGCATTGATTCCTAAGTCTACTCATGCTGCTTCTATTGGTGACTATAGGCCCATCTCCTGTTGTAATACTACTTACAAAGTTATATCTAAGATTTTGGCTACTAGACTGTCTTCTTGTCTGCCTGATCTTATTGATGAATGCCAAACTGGTTTTGTTGATGGTAGGGCAATGTCTGACAACATTTTCTTGTGTCAAGAGTTGATCAAGAAGTATGGGGTTGCCTGGGGTCCCCCTAGATGTATGATAAAGGTGGATATTAAAAGGCCTTTGATTCTGTGCATTGGTCCTTCTTGGAGGCTGTTTTGAAAGGTTTTGGATTTCCTGACAGGTTTGTGAAGTGGATCATGCTTTGTGTTACAACTACATCATTCTCCCTGTCTATTAATGGTGAGCTCAAGGAGTTTTTCCCTGGGAAAAGGGGCCTGAGACAAGGGGATCCTCTCTCTCCTTTTCTCTTTGTTCTTGGCATGGAATACTTCTCAAGAATGCTTAGAATTCTGGGGGAGTATTCAGAGTTTAACTTTCACAATGGTTGCCAGAATTTGAAGATTAATCATCTTGCTTTTGCAGATGACTTGATGCTCTTCACTAGAGGATATCATATATCTGTCTCTTTAATGATGAACTATCTAACTGATTTTGGTATTTGTTCTGGCCTGGCTGTCAATTTGCAAAAGTCTGAAATTTTCTTTGCTGGATTGGATGACTATAACAAGCAGGTTTTATTAGACATCTCTGGTTTGAAAGAAAGTGTGATGCCTGTTTGGTATCTTGGCATTCCCTTGTGTGCTGTTAGGTTAAATATGATGCATTATGATCCCTTATTTACTACTTTGAGGAATTACTTTTGTAATTGGAAGGGTACCTCATTCTCTTATGCTGGTAGGTTACAGCTGGTGAAATCTGTCATTCAAGGTGTGTACTGTTTATGGCTAGGCATTTACCCTATCATTGGTAGTGTTAAGCTTAAAATGGATCAATTATGTAGGAGGTTTTTGTGGGGGGGGGGATCCTGTGACTCTAACAGGAAATCAATTGTTGGCTAGAAGAAAGTTTGGTTGCCAAAATCTGAGGGTGGTTTAGGAATTTTTCAGTTGGAAGCTTGGAATCTTGCTGTTTTATGTAGGATCTCGTGAAAATTCCAATGTAAGAAAGACTGTCTTTGGGTGAAATGGATCAATGTTGAGTACTTAAAGAATGCAGATCTGTGGTCTTATCTTTACAAGCCTACTGATTCTGCTTTAATCAAAAATGTCTTCAGAACTAGGGATATGATCTTGAATTGTGCTGGTTCTGCTGGTGCTGCTGTTGCTGTGTTGAAATCCTGGTCCATTGGTCCTAAATTATCCCCTTCTAAAGCTTATGATTTCTTTAGGCACCATAGTCCCAAGGTTTGGTGGTGCAGACTTGTCTGGAACCCTAGAGCTACCCCAAAACAGTGCTTTTTGTTGTGGATGGCCATGAAACATGCTATGCTTTACTACTGATATGCTTCATTTTGATGACAAACTCTGCTCCTTTTGTGGTTTGGTGAATGAATCTGCCTCTCATCTTTATTTTTAGTGTCCAATCTCCTGTATGATTTGGGGCAAGGTTAGGTTGTGGCTAGGTATCAATAGAAGATTGGAAACTATAACTGCTGCTCTTAGATGGATGAAGAGGAAATGCAGGGGAACTTCTCATGCAAATGTGGCCAGATGTGCCTCTGTTTCTGTGGTTGTTTACTGGATTTGGTACATGAGAAACAGACAGAGGTTTGAGGGAGTACTTATGAAGATTGATGTTGTGTTGTTTTGCATTAAAAAACATATGTTTTACATAATGCATGATGCATTCCCCTTGTACACTTTTACCCCTTAATGTTTAGGTTTTGTACATATTTTGTGATTTCTATTAGTGCTTGTTGGTGGTTGTTTGAGATTATTTTGTTTCTCTACACACCATGGGATATGCTCTGTGAGTTATGCTCTCATATGACCCCTTTTTTGCAGTTTTTTGGGTGTTGTCTTGTGTTTAGTGGTTGTTGTTCCTAGTAGCTTATAACCTCAGGGGTCTTATGCTTCTTGGAATCAACAAATCTAACATCTCCTCAACACTGTATAGTTGGTAGGTAGTTTCTTCTCAGATTAGGATGTAATGTCTTGTATTTTGCATACTTTGGTTATAATATTTTTTACCTTTAACAAAAAAAAAGGTTGTTATTTATAGACTCTGTCAGACCGATTTTGACAGTATCACCGTCATTCTCTGATTTTACGAGTTTTATAACCAACCTTTACTCAATGCATTAAGATATTTTACGATCTGAACGTGTACACAAAATTGCCAATCCTACCTTCAAGCACTAAATGCTAAATGTCTATATCTACGGAAGTGGGGTGAACCGAATTCACTCCTTATCCACAAATACATAGGCATCTTTTAGGTAGACTTCTCGGTTTTTCATTACAACCGTTATTTTGCAACCAATATCTTAAATGAGTTCAGCAGCATATCATAGCACATCAATAACTATATAAGGCAAATTTTTGGTGTATCCCTTAGTGAAAACCTTTCACTGGGAGGCAGGCCGAGCATCAGTCCCGAAGACTACGCAATAACCTATTTCTAAGTATGGAATACTCTATCTCTTGTGAAATCAGAGATTTCTTCCAAATATTTTGGATAAACTTACCGGAGTTTCGAGTAGTTATCATACAATATGTCACTACTCAGAAGCTCCCACTAGCTTGTATCTTTCATATGACCCCGAAGGTCAATATGAATAGGCTATGTAACTTCTTTAAATCTATTACCCTTTCCCGATTGAAAGGAAACTTAGTCATTATTCCTTTGAGGTTGTGTTCCTTTGACTGGGAGATAGGAATCACTCTAAGCCAGTCTTCAGATCTTGTCTTTAGGGAATATGCACTAATTAATAGAGTAGAAAGAGGCGTTTATCGAAATACAGAAACCATTTGCGTTTATATTGTTTTAAGATGCGTTACTAATACCTTTTCATCATTCTTAGTGGTTCTGACTTTATCAAACAAAAGTCCGAGTCATAGGTTCATGCTACGAATGTTATATTTATCGTCAATAAGACAAACATATTATCCTATTGAAAATGAATATGTTCGTTCCAACGAATCCGAAAACAGAAAATGAATCTTCTGTGATACTCAAGAATTGAATCCGAGATTCATTTCCTTGTATCACTCCCACTAGTCTATCTGAAATAACTGCCCGTTGTCTATTTTATTTATCGTTTAATGCAAAGCTACCTAGTTCTTCCAAAGAACTTTAGCTTTCGAGAAAATTTCTAAGGAGGTATTGGTCAGTGATCCGAAATCACTTTCCTTATCCTCTAATTTGCAATTTATTAATTTTTCGGTTTAGCCTTAAAACTACTTAGTTTAGATGACTAACACATATAAAGATTCTTTCCCATTCTCGACTTTCCTTAAATGGAAACAGTCTTGAACTGGCAGTTCATTTGAGTAGACACTACTCTTGAACTATGGGATGTTCAGTGTTACTTGCTTGGACTATTCGATTTTTCTAATCGACAAATCATAAGACCAAAGCTCACACTAGTTTATTGGTTCCAAATACCGTCTAACTAGCAACACTTTGTTCGAATGGTTTGATAGATCATAATAAAGCTCCCACTAGTTTATCGGTTCCAAATACCGTCTAACTAGCAACACATTGTATTTATAATTTTTCAAAGATCAGAAAATCCCCAGAACTAAGCTCCCACTAGTTTATCAGTTCCAAATACTGTCTAACTCGCAATGCTTTGTTCATGATGTTTCAAAGATTATAAAATCTCCAGAACTAAGCTCCCACTAGTTTATCAGTTCCAAATATTGTCTAACTAGTAACGCTTTATTATTGTTTTTCCAATGAATGGAAAAACTCTTGTGCAGTCCATTACACAATTCTAATGATTCAGAAAAACAACAAATCATAAGACTAAGGCTCCCACTATTTTATCGGTTCCAAATACGGTGTAACTAGCAACGCCTTATGTATATGATTTTCCAATTTTAAATTTAGAAATTTGTTGTGAGAATTTTATCTGATATTCCTATGTCATCTTTTGTAAACTAAGTATGGTCGTCTCTCGTTCTACACGAGTGACACCCGTGACATACCTATACTATGTCACTTATGTTTTTAAAGGCTCAAGAGAAAATCTTTTTCTAAAAATTAACTGCATTTGTTGATAATTCACAACGTACTTGTTACTTTCCACATTTTTAATGAAGTCCTATTACTCACAGTTTAGTAGCCTAGATATTAAAGTTGTAGATAAACATGACAGAAAGTTAAATTCAAAATTAAAATTTCACTACTAGATTTTTATTTTAGAAATTATAAACTAAAAAAAATTAATCCTACCATTCCAAGGATTTAACCTCGCATCTCAGTGCCGCCGTAGGGTAGGTCAAAGAGGTGACGGTTAAACTGAGACAATCTCTCTCAATGATTAAACTTCGAGAATCGAACATCTCACGGGAATCAGACATCCTGGACTTTAATCATCGATTACCTTCCTTTTTCTAGCCTAGATATTTCGAAAATATCCATAAAGAGTGTGACCTACTATATCAGATCTCAAAGTACGCCCCGAGTATGCCGCCGTAGGGTCGGTCAGTGACCCGACGAGTACCCAAAATCCTATCCTTTCGGAGACCAAGCCTTGAATTTTGATAGGGGTGAACACCATCCGTAGGGGGCCGAAATCAAAATGGCTCGAGGCGTCACCCTTCTCTCACGTGCTTGCGTCTATAGTAGAGGCCGTGGGGTTGGCTGTCGCCTTCCCTGCTCCCACTCAATATTTTGAAAAAGTGGTGGGTTTACTAATTATGGTTTTGGTCTTGACAATAAGAAACAGAAAATCCAAGTACTCCGAATAGGGTCGGTTATGTAGGCAAGCCTACGCCGTCTTATTCGTTGGAACATATGTGACAGTTCAGGCCAATCCAGCAAGAGAAGCCCCGTTTAGCCTGAAGGCTTATCGGCTATGCTTAGTCTTGTCAAACTACTGTAACGTACATCACACGTGGAGGGGAGTCGATTGAGCCGAAGCTCGGTTGAACTCGCCCAACCATGGTTAGACCTTTTCCGAACTCGTGTACTAAGATTCTCCGATTTCTAAATTTTCACCCAAAGCGTAATATTGTTTCTGTTTAAGGTGGGTTCACTGAGAAGCCATCACCTAAAAGCTCAACGATTTATCCAAGTGGGATTCACCGAGAATCCATCACTAAAATCATAACGATTGACAAAACCCGGGTCCTCGGTTTTTATAATTAGCTACTTATTATTCAACTACCACATATTAAATTAATAATCATTCATACTAATTATTCGAGTTATACACGTCTATTTTAATTCGAAATTAAAAAAACTACGTGTATGCATTGGAGTGGAATCATGAAGATGCAGGTCATGGCAATTTTCCGGTTTTAAGCACGTAATCTTGATCAAACACAAAATTATACTGAAAAGTAATAACGAGATGAACCGTTGGTACCCCCGACTAACTATTTTCTAAAGAAAAGTAAAACTTAATCTATGTCTTCGAGTCTTGATCTTGAAATCTTGAACTCGAACCGCCGGATCACGAACCACGAACACCCGAGAGGAGAAAGGCTTTTTAATTAAATAAAACCAATTTATTACAATTAAATAAAAACTTTTTAATATTTTTTTTGTTTTTATTAAATGCGGCTGTAAAAATAAAATAAACAATTTGTTTTCTTTTTGTTTTTTTTTAATATTGTCGGCTGTTTTTAAATTATTTCCTTTTTTTTTTGATTTTCTGTCATATGGCAGATTTTATAGAAAAAAACTTAACAATAAAAAATTATTGACAGCCGCCAAAAGGAACCCTAGCCGCATGCAAGTTTCTAACAAATAGACTTATAGCGACGCTTTTCAGCGTCGCAGAAAGTCCTGTAGCACAAATTTTTTTTTAAGAAAAAAGGTTTTTAACCGTTTCTCCTCATTCATACCTTGGGTTTCGCCTTGATCTTTATCTTTTCAGCAAGATCTTTATCTTTTCGAGCCCGGAATATCAAAATTACAATAAAAGATTCTACTTTTACATAATTTTCGAAAAAAGCATAAAGAAAATACAAATCCTATGCTCAATTGTTACTAAACAAAGGAGCTATAAAATAGATCTACGGGTAAACAATACCAACCCAATCCATCTCTTCAACCACAACAATCACAAGAATGCATCATGATAAATTTCGAAATTTTTCAAAAAAAACGAAATAAAAACATCTAAAACATGCTTTTCCACTCCAAGATCTAAAATTCATATGCTTTGATCGTTAGATCAAAGGCTCTGCTACCACTTGTTAGATGTGATATCGTCGGATCAATCATAGATTGACCCGATTAAGCAGCGGAAGTATCGGATCTAGATCTCAACGATACAAAGAACATAAATTAAAGATCTAAATCTACAAGGGGGTTTAGGAGCCTACACTTTTATGGTGCTTAACTCCAAGAACACGTGTATTGAGAAGCCACAGCCTTCCAACGTGTGTCTCCCAGCAACACCAGGTGGATGGTGTTTCCCGCCGCCGGACCTCCTTGATATGCTACCGGAATAACCCCAAAGATTATTCCAACTCGAACACCTACCGACCAAAACGTAAGTTTCTTGATGATTCTGGATATTGTATAAGTATAATCCGGGCCTAATTTATTCTAAAGACAACGAATCAAGATCCAAGAATCAACGGAAAATATGAAAACGGGAGGGGTTTGTGTTTAGATTGAAAGTGAGCCTGAGAATATTGTTCTCAAGTTGCATACGTATCCTGGGAATATTTATGAATCAAGTCTGCCGTAGTTTTTTGGATTGCTTATATAAGGAACACATAAACCCTAGATGATGATTGTGCCATGTCCTTCAAGGACTTCTTCTTGTAACTGATAGAGAAGTGATTTACGCCCATATCCCATGATTTTAGGGATTTCTTTCACCATATCTGATAATTTGAATTAGAGTCACAATGAAGGAGGATTCTTCCCTCACTCAACCCTTATGAATAAACACATGGGATAAACCCACGGCCAGCTCTATCTGACCTGTGGAGAGCCCCCATGTACAACGTGGTCCGAGCTGCGTTCTCTTGGACGTCCTAATTCCTGACCGACCAAGCTTGTTCGGCAGACTAGAACGATCACCCTCCTGGGGGTGAATGGTTCACCATTGATCAAACCGTTTTTAACCCATTTACCCCCCCCCCCCCCAATAACTCGCACTTACTATAATACGACGATAAAATAAGAACTTGGAGTTAATTTAATTTTAAATTAGAAACACTAAATTGATATTATTTTCAGTTATATTCGATTAATTATTTATAAAATGAACTGTTATAAATGTGTGAAAAATAGAATATTATTTGACTAATTATCTGAAACATGATCTGAACTGTAACAAAATCGTGACAGAACCGTCGGTTCATGGTCGCCGACCAAAATCATCAAACAAGCAGTTCGGCCGAGTTTTACGTATAGTTGATGTTTATATCATTAAAATAAACATATGTCATTACAATAAATCCTTTATCCCCACTCCTTTTAACACCTGTAATCTATACTTACTATAATTTTATGACCAAATAACAAGTCGATGTTAATTAAATTCAATTCAATTACAAACACCAAATGGATATTATTTTAAGTTCAATTCAATTAATTATTGAAACTATTTTTTTAAGTGTTTGAATATAAATAATATTAGTCGACCTATGACTTGAAACCTAATTTGTAATGTGTCGAACCGTGACTAAACCATCTATTGATGGCCCAATGGATCACCAATATAAACAGACACTCTGGCAGTTTAGTCAATTTTTATGTATAGTTGATGTTTAGATCATTGAAATCCAAATATGACATTACAACAAATCCTCTACCCCTTGTCCACTTCCAACCTCTTGTAATCCGTACTTACTATAATTCGATGACCAAATACCAACTTGATGTTAATTGAAGTTCATTGCGATTACAAACAATTAGGGATGTCAATTTCGATCCAACCCGGTGGATATCCACCCTACCTTACCCGTTAAGGTAGGGTATTTTTAAGGGTAGGGTAGGGTATGGATTTGATTTTTCAAAACCCGCCGTGGGGAAAGTAGGGTATGGATATATATTTTTTACCCGGCGTATTACCCACCCGACCCACCATATGATATATTTTTCTAACACTTCATATACATTTCTTTATATATACATACATATAAATAACAATTCACCTTTCCATCTCAAAATCATAGAGAGAGAAACAAATATTTCTCTTTTGATCATTAGATGATGATTGAACTTATCAATGAAAAAAATCAAACGAATGCGAATATAAATTTCAATAGTTCAATATCACATAAAGATAATGATATTGATGGTCGGAGAAATTCACCACTTTTGTTATTTATCAAAAGATAAAGTGAACATTATTTTATCTGAACTCTGGCCACATGTCCGCGAATAACTGTTGTGATCTATAACAAGTTATAACCGTTTAAATGTGATAATTTTTTCCTCAAAATAAAAAGTGCAAATAATTTTTAAAAGGACAAAACATCAATATTATGAAGACATGTAATATTTTTTATGAATAAGTTAATGTCTTTCTCAAAAAGAAAAGGAATAAGTTAATATCACAAAATTTGTGCAGAATAACTAAACAAATAAAAATAAGGATGTTATAAAAAAAACAAAAATAGCTTGAAGTGTATTTGTTAAAAAAAACCACGTACAAATATATATATATATATATATATATATATATATATATATATAAACACACTTCTTTTCAAAATAACATATAATTCTTTTGTTCTAAACGAAACAAATTAAGTGGAACGGTTTCATATTCTTTTGTTTTAATTAGAAAAAAAACTAAAGAAAAACACGTACTTTTTTTTGAGAACATAAAGAACGTGGATACTACCCCCAGCCAGCATTATTTTCCGTGTTTTATCTTTTTTTAGCGCCACTTCTTCCAACCAAAAATTTTAGGTTTAGTTTTATCAACCAAAACTTAAAACAAAAGTTCACATTTCTAATTAAACTCCTAAAAATTGATACAAAAATTCAAATAATAAACAGAATATGAACAAAAAAAAGAACAATCCTTTTTTTTTAGAAAAAGAATAATCATTTTTTGACAAACACAATTTCCTAAAAGCAACATACATATATTATCATCTTCCATACTCCCCTTCAAAAATGTTCTAAGAAAAAAATTCTACAATTGTTGCACAAACACGGAAGTCAAGCGCGTTAGTTCTGAAATCCCTTGATAACTTGTATCGCCTTAAGGTGAGAACTCACACCTCAAGGGTGAATTGCATTTTATCTCCATCAAAGGTAACTTATTCTGATTTTAATTGATTTCATCTTTAATTATAGTATATGAGAAGGAAATGAATTAGATTTTTATCATTTGTTTGATTTGTTATTGTTTTTTTTCTTCCGGACAATTTCCCCGTATGTTGATTTTGCTGGTGGAATCCTATTGTTGGTCTTATTTTCCACCATGACTCACGAGGGTAGACCAGCATGAGATTGTTGTATCTCCTGGGACATGTGAAAGTAAAATGTATGCATGTGTGGGCATCTTGTTTGGATTGATTTAGTATGTCTTTCGTTTAACAGCAGGATAATTGACAACAAAAGTGATATATATATTATATATTATATAAAGGAAAATATCTCTTTTTGTGTATGTGTACTGTAGTTAAAATGCTCCCGCTTCATACATGCGATAGGGCAAGTTTTATTAGAGATGCTAAGCCACAATCATACCCTCTTCATGTTTCCAAGTATTTCATAATTGCGTCCCAATCGTCTTCCCACTTTTGTGTCACTTCCTTTCCTTCCTCTTTTTGCCCTCAGTCTCTTGATCGATTGCAAACTCCTTGAACTCGTCATCATCCTCAAACAGATCTATCTTCACTTACTCAGAAGCGACTTTTGGCTGTTCCGTTGCCATTATCAGTACAAGATATTGAAACCTTTGATATTCAACAAAAGTGATTTAGGCATTAGATTGAGCCTCTTGTCTTTAAAGTGAGGATAATTGTAGTAGAATCAAGTGGATGAGCACATTATATTTGAATGTTTTGTTTGATTCCATGGAAGAACTTGTTTATCTTTGTGTCCAAATTCTTCTTAATGAGTTAGTAATTTCTGTTTAGGTTTTCCTTCCTCTTCAGAGCAGCAATTAGCTGTAAAAGCCAAAGTGGAACCAATGTGTTAATTGCTGCACTGATATCATGATTTTAACACTTTCATTTTGTTGTTTATTTGCACAGAATTTGATCCCCCCCAATGTGCACCGGTTGAAATATCTTGTGGCTGACAATTTTTTTTTTTATAATTTTTTTTAAGAAAAGTGCTCATCATCATATGGCTAGAAATGATTATGGGGACAAGAATAGGTACCGACGTCGGTTCCTTGATAGTATTTGATTTGGCAATGCAAATACTCATGACGTGGTTTTGCTTGTAATGGTTTTAGTTTTTTAAAGAAAAGAACTAAATAATGGATGAATGCAACATCTTATCATCTGTATCACATGAAACTCTAATTTTTCTCAAATTTTTTGGTTAATCTTTTAATTTTCCTGCACTCTATTTTCGAATATGCTTTCAGTAAGAGTGTTACAATTTTGCATCTCTTACGTAATATGTCATGCTTTCTCTTTTTCAGGTTATTATGACTTCAAAGAAAACAAATACCACTCAGATGGGTCAACCCAATAACAAGTCAAAAGGAGACCCGAAAACAGTTGTAAATAAGTACGGCCCTCCAAAGCTTGGTGAAATCTTCCAAGCAATAGATCAGGATTTTGAAAGTGGCTCAGATTATGAAGTTGGTTCAGATTCTGAAACTGGTTCAGACTCTGGATCTGCATCCTTTTCAAGCGAGACCGAAGATTCAAGTGAAGATAATTTCCCTAATGAAGAATTACAAAATGAAGGTTGTATTGACCTTAACGTCTTCATGTCATATCGTATACACATGTTCTTATGAATGCATCCTTACATTTAGTTCATTGATGTGTTCTTAATTTATGGTTTTGATGATGAGTCTTCCGACAAGAATGGTAGATGAGAAGCTCGAATTGCTGAGGACTGGGCTATAGAAGGGAAAATCCATGAACTGCAGCTAGATAAGCAAAATCAAGTTATTGGAGAAAATGCCGCACCATTTGGAACCTATTTGGGAATAATAGCTAAGGATGGAAATAGGCTGCCTTTGACATATCAGGATTGAAGATTAGTTCCGAATGCTGAAAAGGAAAGAATTTGGGAAGATGTTCAGGTTTGAATTTTATAATTTTATTTTTTCCATAAAAATACGACTTGTATGACTTTGACATACGATTTGTATAGCTGTTAAATGATGCAATATATGTGGTATGATAATGCATAAGTCGTGGGATTCATGTTTGTTTTCATTATCAACCTATTTTCTGGATCTGCAATTTTATGTTCTTGCTCTACAAAGCAGGCTTGAAAAAAAAAATCATGGACATAACGAAAATCATCTATTTTGAACTTATTTCTAATGTGTGGGTTTGTAGTTTTGTGGTCTTTCCCTTTATAGCATGTTTAAAAAAATCTTGACATCTCAAAATGAATCAATATGACAGAATATGAAGAACACATCCATGCATTCATCCTTTATAAAGTGAGAAGAGTACCCGATAGTGCAATTTCGAACCATAATAATACTCTTAACTAAATAATGTGCACAAGGCAATGTCCTGAACTTTTCTTATCTTAATCCTAGTTCTTTTTTTTTTACTGGAACTTAAATGATAACTTTTGAAGCAAAGTTATTGATGTACGGTAGCATTTAATTGCATTGCTAGTTTTCCTTTCATTATTTTTTGAAAATTAGACATTTAATGTGTTTGTTAGACTTCAAATGACATTGATTTTTTTTCAATAGGGAATGACAAACCTGTCATCCACATACAGAAAAATTTGTTTGCAGAGGGTTGGTAAGCTATGGAGAGATTGGAAGGCAACGGTGATGGGTACATATTTCACACCCTATAAGCACGACACTAAGTTCTTAGCTAGAAATATCCCTGATAGAGTAGAGGATGATCAATGGCCATAATTAGTTCGATATTGGAAGTCAAAAAAGGTTAAAGTATGTTTCTCAATTTATTAGTGCATTTTCATGCTTATCACTTTTGCGTGTATTGTCTTGACATTACTAACTCACACTTTACTCTTTCCATAAGCATCGTAGCAAGGTAAACCGCTATAGTAGAAAGAAGCAAACAATGCCTCATATAACAGGTCGATCGGGCTTCGCTAATGTTCGCCAGGAGGTAGTTCTTTTCTACATTTTATATCATATTGATAATGTATTATTTGTTTACTTTACTATCATTTTTACTAGTTTTTGGTGTCCTGTAAGCTAAACGAGAAGATAACATTACTTTGCAGTTAAAGAAGGAATTGGGTGGTGAACCATCCAAGCTTGATGTTTTTATACGATCTAGGGAAGGAAAAAAGAAAAAAGGAACATCAAAACCACTAGATGAGACTACATCGAAAATGCTTGTAAGTTGATATTTGATAACATTGATTCGCAAATGTGTATGTATTATAATGATTTCATGTAATTTTTTTATAATTTTCTTTCTATAATAGGATATGGCAAATGAATTGAAAGAACAACTACCCGAGGTTGATAGAAATGATGTTCGTAAAAATGATGAGATTTACCACACACTTTTGGGTCCTGAAAAGCCTGGTAGGTTGCGCACATATGGAATAGAAGCTACCACTACTCCAGTGATGGGGGCTTCAAGTCAAATGTCTGTAGAATGGACAAAGTTCGTTGAAGATTCTTTAAAAGACAAAGTTACTCAATTGTTTGATGAAATGAAATCCAAGATAGAAAAAAAAAATTCCGCACATGATGGAGCAACGATTACCAGAGTTAATGGAAAAATATAGAAACTTTCCATCCAATCCTACTCTGTCTAATGACCAGGTTTGTTTTCTTAACTTATGTACACTCTTTTGCGCATCAAGTTAATCACGTAATTGATAGATTTTTTCGTAGTTAGGAACTAGTTTGTGATTCCTCTTTAAAAAAATGAATTTATTCTTTGTTGTTTCATCCTGAGAATAATCAGCGATCTCAATTGATTACCCCCCAGAAAGAAAAAAACGATCTACTTCGGAAAAAATCTCTGTCAGTCTGTGATTAT
The DNA here is from genome assembly GCA_024500145.1 of Gentiana dahurica var. dahurica. Classification (NCBI taxonomy): domain Eukaryota; kingdom Viridiplantae; phylum Streptophyta; class Magnoliopsida; order Gentianales; family Gentianaceae; genus Gentiana; species Gentiana dahurica. The sequence goes on from CM044907.1 coordinate 45,721,002, forward strand.
CCACTCTGCAATGTTTTTTATGTTCATTTTTTTAGTAGAGCACAATGTTCTGTTGAAAGAGTAAATGAAGAAGTATTGAAAACAGGAAAATGATGAGTTGGGTTTTTTTTTTGGGTGAACGGGTGGGTTCAATTTTGATTTAATGGAATAGAGGAACTCAAGCACAGTGGTCTACATAATTGCTTTGATCGTTTGCCTTTCTCTGTTAAAGAAGAAATAACATATAAAGGTAGATCTGTTTATTTATTTGTTGATACCAATCTGATTGTAGGATCGTTGATTAAAGCTTCCTGAATGTATAAAGCATTGACTATTTGGAAATAAAACGAAAGTAACAACAATAATCAATCTCTGATTATAGTCTCGTGGCAATCCTATCTCAGGAAAACCACCCAACTATTCTATCTCAGAATAATTGAAAGAAACTCCAATCTCTGAAAAGCTTCTCGAATATAAACTAAGGTTTAATCTCCAAAATAATCTGAGTATTCAATTCAGCAAACAAAGGAATAAATAGCAGCAAAAAGACACGCCCTAGATGCTATTGGCGCCAACATGGGCCTATAAGGCCTTTTTATGATTCTAACTTAATTAAAATAAAGCCCAACTAAATAACATAATTAAAAGTCCATAAAACAATATGAATTTAATAAGAATAGGCGTCCCACACTTGGGCTTCAGCTCATCAAGCCCAATCAGCAACGAAAAGGCTTAAAGTAGTTGGATCATCAATCCTCAATGCCTCATTCTCCTTTCCAACATCTTTGACCAGCTTTGCATAAGCTTCTCGAGCCTTCTTCTCTTGAAAATGAGTGATAGGTCCATCTCAAACAATAATAGGATCCTTGGGCTTGTGAACGCATGGATGATCATCTTGGAGTGCATCATTCCCTCCCGGTTTGGAAGGATCTGACCTCAGATCATAATGAGGATCATCAAACGGAGACAAGTCCTTAACGTTGATAGTTGAAGACATAGACCAGTCCGGTGGCAAATCTATGACATAGGCGTTGTCATTCACCTTTCGGAGCACTTGGAATGGTCCATCGCCTCGGTAATTCAGCTTGCTCTTGCATTGATATGGAAAATGCTCCTTGCGTAGGTACAGCCATACCCAATCTCCCGGTTTGAAGATGATTTCTTTGCGCCCTTTATTAGCCTGCTTGAGATACTGCTCTGTAGCTTTTTCAACCTCCAAACGAACTTTAGTATGCAATTCACGAACAAGTGCAGCTTTGTCTTCCGCATCCAAGCTCACGTGTGTACCTGTAGGAAGAGGAACAAACTCGAAAGGAGCAGAGGGTAAAAAACCATAAACAACTTCAAATGGCGCAGCCTTAGTAGCTGAGTGAGGAGCACGATTATAAGCAAATTCAACAAATGGAAGACACGTTTCCCACGTTCTAAGGTTCTTACCCACCATAGTTCTAAGTAACTGACCCAAAGTATGGTCGGTAACGTCTGTTGACCATCAGTTTGTGGGTGAAAAGAAGTGGAATATAACAAGGATGTACCTAGTTTCTTCCATAACACTCTCCAAAAGCGGCTAATAAATTTGGTATCTCGGTCACTAACTTTGGATCTAGGCACACCATGCAAACGTACTATTTCCTTAAAGAACAAGTCAGCAATAGCAGAAGCATCATTAGTCTTATTACATGCAATGAAATGTGCCATCTTAGACATTCTATCAACAACCACAAAAATCGAATCATGACCATTCCTAGTTCGTGGCAAACCTAAGACAAAGTCCATGGAGAGATCAGTCCAAGGTGAAGTGGTAATAGGAAGTGGTGTGTATAACCCATGTGGTTGTGACCTAGCCTTAGCATGCTTGCAAACTAAACACGAAGAACAATATTTAACCACATCAGATTTCATCTTAGGCCAATAAAAATGTTGCTTAAGCATGTCTAAGGTCTTATCTACCCCAAAATGTCCCGTCAAACCTCCCCCATGAGTTTCCTTAACAAACAACTCACGCATAGAACAACGAGGGACACATAACTTATCATTCTTCTAAAGGAATCCATCGAAAATAGAATATTCAGGTTGATCACGAGAAGGACACGCAGCAAATATTTTCCGAAAATCAACGTCATGTTCATACATATGCTTAATGGATTCAAATCATAACAACTTGGTTTGCATAGAAGTGATAAAAAAATAACGCCTAGATAAGGCATCAGCAACTATGTTATCCTTACCCTTCTTATACTTAATCACATAAGGAAATTACTCTATAAACTCAACCCATCTTATATGACGCTTATTCAGTTTCCCTTGCCCTTTTAAGTACTTGATAGACTCATGATCAGTGTGGATGGTGAACTCTCTAGGCCGTAAATTGTGCTGCCATGTTTGTAAACAACGAACCAACGCATACAACTCTTTATCATATGTAGAATAATTAAGTGCAGCCCCTTTTAGTTTCCCACTAAAGTACGCAACAGGCCTACTTTCTTGAATTAAAACACCACCAATCCCCACACCCGATGCATCACATTTGATCGGGGTCAATCAGGTTATAATATACTTGACCACCATAAACCAATACTAGCAAGAGGACTAGGCCCATCGTAGTATAGCTATAGTGAATCAAGGTCGATACCACAGGGAACCAATTGTGGATCATCTTATATACAAACAATTAATTAAACATGTCAAGGACATAGAGGCGGTCTACGACCAACATAAGACAAGAAAGGTAAAGAGACGACTCGACACAACGTAATTAACCTCCCCAATTATAGTCTTTATCGTTTGGACCTATATAATAAACTGAACTTATTAACTGTCAATCCGTTTGTATCTATCTTAGATTGGCTACGGGAGTCATCCTCTTTAACTTGACTTAGCACCGGTTAGGTTGCTCGATCACTGTGCTACATTACGTGACTTCACCTTTTGGGTATCCATCTCATATAACTTGCACGCTTACGACACTAAGGATGCCGATATTAATCGTACACCTCGTCTAGGCAACATTCCTATGGTTAGGCGTACTTCCTAAGCGATTACTCAAGCTCTCGTCCAACTAGCAATTACCAAGTTATAGTCTCATGCTAATCTACAACGTACGTATAAGCAGGTGCATGCAATTCCCGAATATAAACCTACCTAGATATTGCTGAACGTCCGTGAAGAGCAATTCATAAGCCTACCTAAGAGTTTTATATTGGTATTTCCTTTTTACACGTTTTAATTAAACTAAGCGAGTAACGTAGCTATAGCCATACCTAATGAGATAATAAATTCAACTAGGCTAAACCTACCATAAAGACGTGGCAGAAATAACTGATGAAACAGGGCTCGGTCGACCGAGTGTAAGGCCTCGGTCGACCGAATGACACATTTCGGTCACCCGAACGATTTCAACCCAGAATACATCTTAGAATATATCTCTTAGCGTTTCATCATACAGAACAGATTAAACAGTAATTCGCACAGTATTCATATAAACTAACATAGATACGCATTAATTAAATCAAGTAGATTCATGAATAAATACTAAGTGTATGGCGTAGGTTATGGGATCCCCATAGACAAGGAGTCGCCACATCCCTAACGTCATAGCCTAGATCTACATCATCTAGCTATGATTAACTAATTCAAATGATAAAGCATAATTGGGAGGGATTAATTACTGAAAATAAAAACAACAGAAAATTAAAGGCTTACATATTTGCAGCCATAATAAACTACTGGACAGCTACATTGTAACGTACCAAAGCTATGAATGTAATTGATAAAAAGGTATAAGGTATTGTATGTATGTCTAAGGTTTGTGTTGGTGTGTTTTTACAAATTTCGTAGCTGCTGCTTATATAGAGGTTTTTGCCGACCTAGGAAGGATCTAGAAGATATACACGCGATTTCTGCCTGATAAACTTCAAGTGACCGAGCCGACTCTCTCGGTCGACCGAATGGATAGGCTCGGTCGACCGAGCCCTTTTTTACACGTGTTAAACGCGTCTCTTTGTCTGACTTGTTCCCCACTGCATCCTTCCATGCTGATCTGATTTCTCTGATTTATCTCTTGATTAATGCTCCGATTTTATTCCTTATTATCTCGAGATTCACTGATTGAATGACATTTATCCTCTCGATTTGTCGTGATCTGCAAAATCATCATTTATCGCACAATAAATCGGTCTTTTAATAATAAAAACAACTAAATACCAAATATCATATTAATAATCACTTAACATTAAATAATAAATATAAACGAGTGATTTAATACGAAATATATATTATTAATCTCGATTTAAGGTCAATGTTGATGACTTTTACGGGTATAATTTGACCGTCATCAACATTCAAGTTGGAACATCTTATTAAAATCAGGTAGAGCAAGTATAGGTGCAGAAATAAGCATAGACTTAAGAGTTTCAAAAGCTTCCCTGTGACGTTGTTCCCACACAAATGGTGCATTCCGTTGACGAGCTCATTGAGGGGAGCTGCAATGGAGCTGAATCCCTTCACAAAACGTCTATAGAAGCTTACAAGGCCATGGAAACTACGTACTTGTGCAGCCGTGGAAGGTTCAGGCCATTCTTGTATCGCCTTGATCTTTTCTTGGTCCACTTCCACACCTTTAGCGCTAACAACAAAGCCAAGAAAGACAACACGCTCCAAACAAAAATTACACTTTTTGAGATTAGCATATAATTCGTGTCTCTAAGTGTATGCAAAACAGCCTTCAAATGTTCAACATGATCATCAAATGTAGTGCTCTAAATAAGTATATCATCGAAGTACACAACTACAAAGTGATTTATAAATTCCCTAAGGACCTCATTCATAAGTCTCATAAACGTGGAAGGTGCATTAGTTAAACCAAATGGCATTACAAGCCACTCATATAAGCCAAAAATGGTTTTAAAAGCTGTTTTCCACTCATCACCCTCCCGAATACATACTTGATTGTAGCCACTATTCAAATCAATTTTAGTAAAAAAACGACTACCATGTAAATTATCAAGCATATCATCTAGTCTAGGGATAGGATATCGATACTTTACCGTTATCTGGTTGATTGCGCGACAATCTGTGCACATATGCCATTCTCCCGTCTTCTTGGGGACCACAATGACTGGAACTGCACAAGGGCTCATGGACTCGTGAATCTTTCCCTTCTCCAACAGCTCTTCAACTTGCTTTTGTATCTCCATGATCTCTGTGGGTTTGGCTATATAGGCTGGCCGGTTTGGTAGCACGGAACCGGGTACAAAGTCGATTTGATGCTCCACTCCTCTTATTGGTGGCAGCGCCTTGGGTTTCTCCTCCGGAAAGACATCCATGAATTCCTGCAAAATAGAATAAATTGCACTAGGGAGAGAATTGGTTAAATCGGATATAGAAAGTAAACAAGGGCTAGGGGAGTCAGAATAATTGAAAGAAACTCCAATCTCTGAAAAGCTTCTCGAATATAAACTAAGGTTTAATCTCCAATATAATCTGAGTATTCAATTTAGCAAACAAAGGAATAAATAGCAGCAAAAAGACACGCCCTAGATGCTATTGGCGCCAACATGGGCCTATAAGGCCTTATTATGATTCTAACTTAATTAAAATAAAGCCCAACTAAATAACATAATTAAAAGTCCATAAAACAATCTGAATTTAATAAGAATAGGCGTCCCACACTTGGGCTTCAGCTCATCAAGCCCAATCAGCAACGAATAGGCTTAAAGTAGTTTAATCATCAATCCTCAAAGCCTCATTCTCCTTTCCAACATCTTGGACCAGCTTTGCATAAGCTTCTCGAGCCTTCTTCTCTGGAAAACATGTGATAGGTCCATCTCGAACAATAATAGGATCCTTGGGCTTGTGAACGCGTGGCTGATCATCTTGGAGTGCATCATTTGTTGTCTTGGATTTCCAAATTGGTTATATGTATATTCAAATTTGTCAAAATTTTGTGTGAATGAATACGCAGGTGTTAGATCTTTTTTCTAATATATCAAAACTTTTGAGGCTACCATCGTAAATTTAACATATTTGAATTTCAAGGGTGTGATGTTGTTTAACAATCAAGTTACGTTACGTATTCAGTTATTTATTATGTTCAGATTTCAGAGTTTTAGATTTCGGACATCAGATTTAACAAACGGCCCCTTAAGCCCTTGTTTGGTTTGGGACTAGGTTGATCCATTTGGATCCCAAACCAATATTTTATTCACCCCACTAACTTATTTATTATTATTTTATTAATTCTATTATTTTATTATAAATTATTTCATCAATCAATCAACATCAACAAATAAAATAATATTAATCCATCACTTTATACACTCATTACACTATTTAACCATTACTTTTTCAATATAATATTTCAAATCAACAATCATTACTTTAACTACACAAATTTCAATACAACTTTTCAACTTTATCATCATTACTTCACTATATTTTATAATTCTTTCTCTTTCTTGGATCCAAATGGATCCAGTTAGTCCGAAACCAAACGGAGCCTTAGGTGTCTAAGACATAAGACATGACTTACAATTAAAGGGTTAATTTTTTTTATGCAATTTACTGCTTTTTCTGAATAAATCAATTTTTTCTATTATTTGACAAGAAATTTCATGTTTTTACGGACTATCATTATCATGACATTTTTTTGTTTTTTTGTTCTCTGTGTATAGACACCGTTGGAAAATCTAGAGCATGTTCTAAGAGAAGATATTCAGCAGGTAAAATATGTGATGACCCAAATCTCCTAACAAAACAAGATGTTTATCATTTCTTGTTGATTTAGAGAAAAATCATGGTTTTTTTAACACTTTTTTCTCTCCTTTTCTTTTCTTTTTAGATTTTGACGCACTATATAGCGACCTTTTATGTTTCTTAACTATCTTGTATTTTATTTCAAAGGTGCTTGAATGTACAAGTTCACATCCTACAGAAAAAGAAAATACGGCGATAGTTAAGAAACATAAAAGGTCGCTATATAGTGCGTCAAAATCTAAAAAGAAAACATCCTACAGAAAAAGAAAATACGGCGAATGAAGATATTTTTGAAAAAGATGATACCTTACCAATTCATGAAGTATGTACTTTATCTATTTAGTATTTATTTATTTTTATTTGTATATTACAGTTGGATATCAAACCAGCATCTACTATTGCAATATAACCATCTTTAATGTTTTCAATATATGGTATATTTATTGCATTTTTTCATTGTATGAAAGGTGCCTGGAAGTATGACATCATCCCATGGAAAATCAAATGAAGGAGTTAATTATCTACCAACCGAAGATCTTCCCGACATACCTATTGGTACCAAAGTGATCAAGCATGTATGTGCATTAACTTTTTTTTTCCGGTATATGGTATTAGTGTTGACTTGCATCTTATACATTTTATATTCTATTAGGTGATTGATTATTTCAATAATTTCTTATAATATGTACCTTATACATTTTCTCATCATATTACCATTTGAAGACATACTAACATCCACTTTTACAATATGGATACAATTAATGTGTTCAACACATACTTGTATATTTATTGAATTTCGTTGTTGTTTGTTAGGTGATTGGAAATATGACATCTTTCTTTGCAAAAACAAATGAAGGAGTTTGTCTACCAACAAGAGAACATCGGAGTAAATCTTCTGGTGCCCAAATAAGGAAGAATGTATGTGCATTAATGTTATTTCTTAATTATACATTATTAAAATTGAAAACATTTTATTCAAGATCCCTTCTATAAAGTGTTTGAATATTTTATCATCAATCTAGGTTGAAGTTGGACGTAAAGGATCTCAAACCAATTATGCGGGTGAAAATGTACAATTAGAATATTCATGAACTTAATTATATGATTATGCATTGGTTTTGACTACAAGGTTGTACCTTTTTTAATCTCTTAAATTTTCTATATGCTTTATTATATATTCAGAATTGGGGTAAAGTTTTGTTATTCTATATCGAACTATATGTTTCTGGAAATTACTGGTAACCCTTCATTTACATTTAGAGCGATTGTTTGTTTTCTTCTCAATGGATGCAGGATGGAGCAACGAAAAGGAAAAAAAGACGGAAGAGTTGCATATAAAAGGTAAAATATACATGCATATCATACATATTACTATTGTTTTCTAATCAATTCTACATTTTTTCATACCTTTCAATTTGCCTTCTGCAGGACAAAATCATGTTATTGGGATTGAAAGTTAATGAGATTGGATGCTTGTCTTTTTTCAGGAGGAAAATAGTTGCATTTTTTAGTATTGAACGCATTAATCTTTTAAACATCATTTTCGTTTTTCTAGTTCATTTGAACGTATTGTTGGATTGAATGTTTGGATAACAATCATTCTTTGATGTTTAGTTTTCATTTCCTTCAATTTCAAACTCAAACTATATGTTCAATATTTTGAATAACTTTATTTCCTTCTCTTTTAAAATATGGATTATTAATATATATGAATGTCATGTAAGAATACTAGTACTTCAGTCATATATTGATAACCGTGACATAAACATGGTAAAAAAATCTACTATTTTAAGATTAAGTTACTTTAAGACAATGCGAAAGAAAGACTATTAATAATTTTACGACAAACATATTACCATTTAAAACAAAACCGGCATTTTCAATATGTGCTATACAAATTTTGTGAGATTCAAGGCAATACAAATTAGTGTCGGTAAATTACCATTTAAATAACCACGTCAAATAGAACAAATGCCGGTATAGTGACACGAACATGTGTCACTCTAAATGAAAAGTGTCGGAAAATTTGCCACAAATTACGTGTGGCAATTAACATAAGTGTCGTTTAAATGCCATCAAGTTATGTCCGTCACATTAATCATGTGCCGGAAAAACTGTCGTAAAACATTCCGACACGTTAGAGAAGTGTCAGCCAAGTGCCACAAATAAAACATACGTGACTTTGACAATGTGCCATAAAATCACCGCAAAAACTTCCCGGCAAAACAACAAAATGCCACAAAACATTGCCGACATCAGTATTGACGACATTTAAATAACCGCCATATTATGTGCCAGGATTGCTTTTTACGGCGCTTATTTTCCATTTCCCGGCATTTTTTTGTGCCATAAAAGCCAAAAGTGTTTTAGTGAGTAGACTTTACTCAAAACAGGGGTTTAAAACTTATAGTATATAATTGTAGTAGAGTTTACTCAAAACATGAGTTTACAACTTTTTGTTTGTATAATTGTAGTAGTGTTTATTCAAAAAGGGGGTTTACAACTTTTCGTATTTAATTGTATTTTGGAGTTCACTCAAAATGGGGGTTTACAACTTTTTGTATATAAAATTATAGTAGAGTTTAATAAAAATAGGGTTTTAAAACATTTCGTATATAACTGTATAGTAGAGTTTAATCAAAACAGGGGTTTACAACTTTTTGTAGATAGTTGTAGTAGAGTTTACTCAAAACGAGGGCTAACAACTTTTCGTATATAATTGTATAGTAGTGTTTACTCAAACGGGGGTTTATAAATTTTTGTATATAAAATTATAGTACAGTTTAATCAAAACAGAGGTTTACAACTTTTTGTATAGAATGGTATAGTAGAGTTCAATCAAAATGGGGGTTTAAAACTTTTTCTATATAATTGTAGTCAAGTTTACTCAAAATGGGGGTTTACAACTTTTCGTATATAATTGTATAGTAGAGTATACTCAAACTTGGGTCTATAACTTTTTGTATATAGAATTATAGTAGAGTTTAATCAAAACTGGGGTTTACAACTTTTTGTATATAATTGTATAGTAGAGTTTACTCAAAACAGGGGTTTACAACTTATAGTATATAATTGTAGTAGAGTTTACTCAAAACGGGGGTTTACAACTTTTCGTATATAATAGTAGTAGAGTTTACTCAAAACCGGGGTTTACAACTTTTCGTATATAATTTTATAGTAGAGTTCACTTAAAATGGGGGTTTAAACCTTTTTCTATATAAAATTATAATAGAGTTTAATGAAAATAGGGTTTTACAACTCTTTGTATATAATTATATAGTAGAGTTTAATCAAAACGGGGGTTTACTACTTTTTGTATTTAATTGTAGTAGAATTTACTCAAAACGGGGGTTTACAACTTTCTGTATATAATTGTATATTTGAGTTTACTCACACGGGGGTTTACAACTTTTTGTATATAAAATTATAGTAGAGTTTAATCAAAACGGGGGTTTACAACTTTTTGTATCTAATTGTAGTAGAGTTAACTCAAAATGGGGATTTACAACTTTTCGTATATAATTGTAGTACAGTTAACACAAAACGGGGGTTTACATCTTTTCGTATATAATTGTATAATAGAGTTTACTCAAACGTGGGTTTACAACGTTTGATATCTAAAATTATAGTACAGTTTAATCAAAATGGGGGTTTACAACTTTTTGTATATAATTGTAGTAGAGTTTACTCAAAACGGGGGTTTACAACTTTTCGTGTATAAAATTATAGTTGAGTTTAATCAAAATAGGGGTTTACAACTTTTTGTATATTATTGTATAGTGGAGTTTAATCAAAACGGGGGTTTACAACTTTTTGTATTTAATTGTAGTAGAGTTTACTTAAAACAAGGGTTTACAATTTATAGTATATAATTGTATTATAGTTTACTCAAAACAGAGGTTTACAACTTTTTGTATATATAATTGTAGTATAAATTTTACCAGAAGTATGTGATATGGAAAATACAGTAGTCTGCTTAAGAACTATTTTGTATGAACTCTCTATTTCCATAAGCAAGGTAGAAGATGAAGATTTTCTCTATTTTTCGAGTTCAAGAACTGGAAGGTTTAATTGTATAGTAGAATTCACTCAAAACGGAGATTTACGATGTTTTGTATATAAAATTATTGTAGAGTTTAATCAAAATGGGGTTTTACAACTTTTTGTATTTCTTGTAGTAGAGTTTACTCAAACGGGAGTTTACAACTTTTTGTATATAAAATTATAGTAGAGTTTAATCAAAATGGGGACTTTTTGTATATAATTGTGTAGTATAGTTTACTCAAAATAGGGGTTTACAACCTTTTGTATATAATTGTATAGTAGAGTTCACTCGAAACGGGGGTTTACAACTTATAGTATATGATTCTAGTAGAGTTTACCCAAAATGGGGGATTACAACTTTTCGTATATAATTGTATTAGAGTTTACACAAAATGGGGGTTTACAACTTTTTGCATATAATTGTAGTCGAGTTTACTCAAAACGGGGGTTTACAACTTTTCGTATATAATTTTATAGTAGAGTTTACTCAAAACGGGGGTTTACAACTTTTCGTATATAATTGACATCACTCAAAATAGGGGTTTATTACTTTTTGTATATAAATTAAAGTAGAGTTTAATAAAAATAGGGTTTTACAACTTTTTGTATTTAATTGTTGTATAGTTTACTCAAAACGGGGGTTTACAACTCTTCGTATATAATTGTAAAGTAGAGTTTACTCAAACAGGGGTTTACAACTTTTTGTATATAAAATTATAGTAGAGTTTAATCAAAAGCAGGGATGTACAACTTTTCAAATCTAATTTTAGTAGAGTTTACTCAAAACGGGGATTTACAACTTTTCGTATATAATTGTATAGTAGATTTTAATCAAAATGGGGTTTTACAAATTTTTGTATTTAATTGTAGTAGAGTTTACTCAAAGCGGGGGTTTACAACTCTTCGTATATAATTGTATTTTAGAGTTTACTCAAACGGGGGTTTACAACTTTTTGTATATAAAATTAAAGTACAGTTTAATCAAAATAAGGGTTTAGAACTTTTTGTATATAATTGTATTGTAGTGTTTAATCAAAATGGGGGTTTACAACTTTTTGTATTTATAAAATTATAGTAGAGTTTACTCAAAACCGGGGTTTAAAAATTTTCGTATATAATTGTATAGTAGAGTTTACTCAAACGGGAGTTTACAACTTTTTGTATATAAAATTATAGTAGAGTTTAATCAAAATGGGGGTTTACAACTTTTTGTATATAATTGTGTAGTATAGTTTACTCAAAATAGGGTTTTACAACTTTTTGTATATAATTGTATAGTAGAGTTTACTCGAAACGGGGGTTTACAACTTATAGTATATGATTGTAGTAGAGTTTACTCGAAACGGGGGTTTACAACTTATAGTATATGATTGTAGTAGAGTTTACTCAAAACGGGGGTTTACAACTTTTTGCATATAATTGTAGTCGAGTTTACTCAAAACGGGGGTTTACAACTTTTCGTATATAATTGTATAGTAGAGTTTACTCAAAATGGGGGTTTACAACTATTCGTATATAGGGGTTTATTACTTTTTGTATATAAATTATAGTAGAGTTTAATAAAAATGGGGTTTTACAATTTTTTGTGTTTAATTGTTGTATAGTTACTCAAAACGGGGGTTTACAACTATTCGTATATAATTGTAAAGTAGAGTTTACTCAAACAGGGGTTTACAACTTTTTGTATATAAAATTATAGAAGAGTTTAATCAAAAGCGGGGATGTACAACTTTTCAAATCTAATTGTAGTGGAGTTTACTCAAAACGGGGATTTACAACTTTTCGTATATAATTGTATAGTATATTTTAATCAAAACGGGGTTTTACCACTTTTTGTATTTAATTGTAGTAGAGTTTACTCAAAGCGGAAGTTTACAACTCTTCGTATATAATTGTATTTTAGAGTTTACTCAAACGGGGGTTTACAACTTTTTGTATATAAAATTAAAGTACAGTTTAATCAAAATAGGGGTTTAGAACTTTTTGTATATAATTGTATTGTAGTGTTTAATCAAAATGGGGGTTTACAACTTTTTGTATTTATAAAATTATAGTAGAGTTTACTCAAAACCGGGGTTTAAAAATTTTCGTATATAATTGTATAGTAGTGTTTACTCAAACGGGAGTTTACAACTTTTTGTATATAAAATTATAGTAGAGTTTAATCAAAACGTGGGTTTACAACTTTTTGTATATAATATTATAGTATAGTTTACTCAAAATGAGGGTTTACAACTTTTTGTATATAATTGTATAGTAGTGTTTACTCAAAACGGGGGTTTACAACTTATAGTATATGATTGTTGTAGAGTTTACTCAAATCGGGGGATTACAACTTTTCGTATATAATAATAGTAGAGTTTACTCAAAACGGGAGGTTTACAACTTATAGTATATGATTGTTGTAGAGTTTACTCAAAACAGGGGATTTCAACTTTTCGTATATAATAGTAGTAGAGTTTACCCTAAATGGGGGTTTACAACTTTTTGCATATGATTGTAGTCGAGTTTACTCAAAAAAGGGCTTTACAACTTTTCGTATATAATTGTATAGTAGAGTTTACTCAAAACGGGGGTTTACAACTTTTTGTATATATAAAATTATAGTAGAGTTTACATAAAACCGGGTTTTAAAAATATTCGTATATAATTGTATACCAGAGCTTACTCAAACGGGAGTTTACATCTTTTTGTATATAAAATTATAGTAGAGTTTAATCAAAATGGGGGTTTGCCACTTTTTGCATATAATTGTAGTCGAGTTTACTCAAAACAGGGGTTTACAACTTTTCGTATATAATTGTATAGTAGAGTTTACTCAAAACGGGGGTTTACAACTTTTCGTATATAATTGTCATCACTTAAAAAAGGGGTTTGCGATTTTTGTATATAAATTATAGTAGATTTTAATAAAAACGGGGTTTTACAACTTTTTGTATTTAATTGTAGTATAGTTTACTCAAAATGAGGGTTTACAACTCTTCGTATATAATTGTATAGTAGAGTTTACTCAAACGAGGGTTTACAACTTTTTGTATATAAAATTATAGTAGAGTTTAATCAAAAGCGGGGATGTACAACTTTTCATATGTAATTGTAGTAGAGTTTACTCAAAACGGGGATTTACAACTTTTCGTATATAATTGTATAGTAGAGTTTAATCAAAATAGGGTTTTACAAATTTTTGTATTTAATTGTAGTAGAGTTTACTCAATGCAGGGGTTTACAACTCTTCGTATATAATTGTATTGTACAGTTTACTCAAACAGGGGTTTACAACTTTTTGTATATAAAATTATAGTACAGTTTACTCAAAACCGGGGTTTAAAAATTTTCATATATAATTGTATAGTAGAGTTTACTCAAACGGGAGTTTACAACTTTTTGTATATAAAATTATAGTAGAGTTTAATCAAAACGAGGGTTTTCAACTTTTTTTATATAATTGTATAATATAGTTTACTCAAAATGGGGGTTTACAACTTTTTGTATATAATTGTATAGTAGAGTTTACTCAAAATGGGGGTTTACAACTTATAGTATATGATTGTTGTAAAGTTTACTCAAAACGGGGGATTACAAATTTTCGTATATAATAGTAGTAGAGTTTACCCTAAACGGGGGTTTACAACTTTTTGCATATAATTGTAGTCGAGTTTACTCAAGAAAGGGTTTACAACTTTTCGTATATAATTGTATAGTAGACTTTACTCAAAACGGGGGTTTACAACTTTTCGTATATAATTGAATTCACTCAAAACAGGGGTTTACGACTTTTTGTATATAAAATTATAATAGAGTTTAATCAAAACGGTGTTTTACAACTCTTCGTATAAAATTGTATAGTAGAGTTTACTCAAACTGGGATTTACAACGTTTTGTATATAAAATTATAGTAGAGTTTAATCCAAATGAGAGTTTACAACTTTATGTATATAATTGTATAGTAGAGTTTACTCAAAACGGGGGTTTACAACTTTTTGTATATAATTGTATAGTAGAGTTTACTCAACACAGGGGTTTACAACTTATAGTCTATGATTGTAGTAGAGTTTAGTCAAAACGGTGGATTACAACTTTTCGTATATAATTTTAGTTGAGTTTACTCAAAATGGGTGTTTACAACTTTTTGTATATAATTGTAGTCGAGTTTACTCAAAACGGGGGTTTACAACTTTTCGTATAAAATTGTGTAGTATTGTTTACTCAAAATAGGGGTTTACAACTTTTCGTATATAATTGTATAGTACAGTTCACTAAAAACGGGGGTTTATGACTTTTGTATATAAAATTATAGTAGAGTTTAATAAAAATGAGGTTTTACAAGTTTTTGTATATAATTGTATAGTGGAGTTTACTCAAACAGGGGTTTTCAACTTTTTGTATATAAAATTATAGTAGAGGTTAATCAAAACGGGGGTATACAACTTTTGTGTAAAATTGTATAGTTGAGTTTACTCAAAACGGATGTTTACAACTTTTTGTATATAATTGTATGGTAGAGTTTACTCAAAACGGTGGTTTACAACTTTTCGTATATAATTGTAGTGGAGTTTACTCAAAATAGGGGTTTACAACTGCTAGTATATAATTGTAGTAGATTTTACTTAAAACAGGGGTTTAAAACTTTTTGTATATAAAATTGTAGTAGAGTTTACTCAAAACAGTGGGTTACAACTTTTCGTATAAAATTTTATAGTAGAGTTCACTCAAAACGGGGGTTTAAACCTTTTTGTATATAAAATTATAGTAGAGTTTAATAAAAGCGGGTTTTACAACTTTTTGTACATAATTGTATAGTAGTGTTTAATCAAAATAGGAGTTTACAACTTTTTGTATATAAAATTAGAGTAGAGTTTAATCAAATTGGGGGTTTACAACTTTTGTATATAATTGTATAGTAGAGTTTACTCAAAACGGATGTTTACAACTTTTTCTATATAATGTATGGAAGAGTTTACTCAAAACGGGGGTTTACAACTATTCGTATATAATTGTAGTAGAGTTTCTCAAAGTAGGGGTTTACAACTTATAGTATATAATTGTAGTAGAGTTTACTCAAAACAGGGGTTTAAAACTTTTTGTATATAAAATTGTAGTAGAGTTTACTCAAAACAGGGGTTTACAAATTTTCGTATATAATTGTATAGTAGAGTTCACTCAAAACGGGGGTTTAAACCTTTTTGTATATAAAATTATAGTAGAGTTAAATCAAAATGGGGTTTTCCACTTTTTGTAAATAATTGTATAGTATAGTTTAATCAAAACGGGAGTTTACAACTTTTTGTAATTAATTGTAGTAGAGTTTACTCAAAACTGGGGTTTACAACTTATAGTATATAATTGTAGTAGATTTTACTCAAAACGGGGGTTTACAACTTTTTGTATATATAATCGTTGTAGTGTTTACTCAAAAGTGGGGTTTACACCATTTCGTATATAATTGTATAGTAGAGTTCACTCAAAATAGGGGGTTTACGACTTTTTGTATATAAAATTATATTAGAGTTTAATCAAAACGGGGTTTTACAACTTTTTGTATTTAATTGTAGTAGATTTACTCAAAACGGGGGTTTACATCTCTTCGTATATAATTGTATAGTAGAGTTTACTCAAACGGGGGTTTACAACTTTTTGTATATAGAATTATAGTACAGTTTAATCAAAACAGGGTTTTACAACTTTTTGAATATAATTGTAGTAGTGTTTACTCAAAACGGGCGTTTACAACTTTTCGTATATTATTGTACAGTTGAGTTTACTCAAACAGGGGTTTACAACTTTTGGTATATAAAATTATAGTAGAGTTTAATCAAAATGGGGGTTTACAACTTTTTGTATATAATTGTATAGTAGAGTTTAATCATAACGGGGGTTTACAATTTTTTTTATATAATTGTAGTAGAGTTTACTCAAAACGGAGGCATACAACTTTTCGTATATAATCGTATAGTAGAGTTTACTCAAGAGGGGGTTTACAACTTTTTGTATATAAAATTATAGTAAATTTTAATCAAAACGGGGGTGTACAACTTTTTGTAACTAATTGTAGTAGAGTTTACTCCAAACAGTGGTTTACAACTTTTTGTAATGTATCGTAGAGTTTACTCAAACGGGGGTTTACAAATTTTTGTATATAAAATTATAGTAGAGTTTAATCAAAACAGGGTTTCACAACATTTTGTATATAATTGTATAGTAGAGTTTAACCAAAACAGGGGTTTACAACTTTTTATTTAATTGTAGCAGATTTTACTCAAAACGGGGGTTTACAACTTTTCGTATATAATTGAATAGTAGAGTTTACTCAAATGGGGGTTAACCACTTTTTGTATATAAAATTATAGTAGAGTTTAATCAAAACGTTGGTTTACAACTTTTCGTATATAATTGTAGTAGAGTTTACTCAAAATGCGGGTTTACAACTTTTCGTATATAATTGTATAGTAGAGTTTACTTAAACGTGGGTTTACTACTTTTTATATATAAAATTATAGTACATTTTAATCAAAACGGGGGTTTACAACTTTATGTATATAATTGTAGTAGAGTTTACTCAAAATACGGGTTTACAACTTTTCGTATATAATTGTATAGTAGACTTTACTCAAACGGGGGTTTACAACTTTTTGTAAATAAAATTATAGTAGAGTTTAATAGAAATGGGGGTTTACAACTTTTCATATCTAATTGTTGTAGATTTTACTAAAAATGGGGGTTTACAAATTTTCGTATATAATTGTAGGATAGTTTACTCAAAACGGGGGTTTACAAATTTTGTATATATTTCTATAGTAGATTTTACTCAAACGGGGGTTTACAATTTTTTGTATATAATTGTGTAGTAGAGTTATTCAAAATGGGGGTTTACAACTTTTTGTATATAAAATTATCGTAGAATTTACTCAAAATGGGGGTTTACAGCTTTTTGTATATAATTGTAGTAGTGTTTACACAAAACGGGGGTTTACGAGTTTTTGTAAATAATTTTATAGCAGAATTTACTCAAACGGGGGTTTACAACTTTTTGTATATAAAAGTATAGTAGATTTTTTTCAAAACGGGGGCATACAACTTTTTGTATATTGTTGTATAGTAGAGTTTACTCAAAATGGGGGTTTACAACTTTTCGTATATAATTGTAGTGGATTTTACTCAAAACGGGGTTTACAACATTTCGTATATAATTGTAGTAGAGTTTACTCAAAATAGGGGTTTACAACTTATAGTATATAATTGTAGTAGAGTTTACTCAATACTGGGGTTTACAACTTTTTGTTTATATAATTGTAGTAATGTTTATTCAAAATGGGAGTTTACAACTTTTCATATTTAACTGTATAGTAGATTTCACTCAAATTGGGGGTTTACAACTTTTTGTATATAAAATTATAGTAGAGTTTAATCAAAATAGGGTTTTAAACTTTTTGTATATAATTGTGTATTAGAGTTTAATCAAAACGGGGGTTTACAACTTTTTGTATATAATTGTAGTAGAGTTTACTCAAAACGGGGGCTAACAACTTTTCTTATAAAATTGTGTAGTAGTGTTTACTCAAATGGGGGTTTACAAATTTTTGTATATAAAATTATAGTACAGTTTAATAGAAACGGGGGTTAACAACTTTTTGTATATAATTGTATAGTAGAGTTTAATCAAAACGGGGATTTACAAATTTTTATATATAATTGTAGTCGAGTTTACTCATAACAGGGGTTTACAACTTTTCGTATATAATTGTATAGTAGAGTTTACTCAAACGGGGGTTTACAACTTTTTGTATATGAAATTATAGTGGAGTTTAATCACAACGGGGGTTTACAAATTTTTGTATATAATTGTATAGTAGAGTTTAGAACTTTTTGTATATAATTGTATAGTATAGTTTACTCAAAACAGGGGTTTACAACTTATAGTATATAATTGTAGTACAGTTTACTTTAAATGGGGGGTTTACAACTGTTCATGTATAATTGTAGTAGAGTTTACTGAAAATGGGGGTTTACAACTTATAGTATATAATTGTAGTAAAGTTTACTTAGAACAGGGGTTTACAACTTTTTGTATAACAAATTTTAGTAGAGTTTACTTAAAACGGGGGTTTAAAACTGAAGGGAGTCAACTTTACTGTACTTTGGTGTGCAGTTTAACATCCATTTATCAATTAATAGGCATGTTTTTGGTAGTCTAGACCCGTTTCGAGAGTAATATCGAGAGTTATACGGTCGGGGAGTTAAATTGTCACATCGATAGTAAACTCTGCCTTTTTAACGATATTTAACACTTTTCCGAGCACTTTTGTATTGCGGAATTATGTGTGGTGTTTGTTCGTATATGCTATTGCAGGATTTAGCTGACTCGAGGACCCGGAAGGCGATGTTTTGGAATGAGAAACATTGTCGTGGCACGAAGGTAACATGAAAGTGGAGAAAAATCAAGTTTGGAGTAAAATCAAAGAAAACGGGCGTTTGATCTACTCAAACGAGCATTTGTCAAGTTAGCAGTTGATACTGAAAGTTGGCTTAGAAGACAAACGAGCATCCAAATTACACCCAAACAAGCGTTTGGGAGGGTTCAGCCCGAATTCAAGAAAGCTCATATAATACAACCGAGCGTTCAAGGAAGCACAGACGTTCGTTCACTGAAGAACAAGCCCTAATCAAGAATCCGATTTCTAGGCGAACGGGCGTTCTCTTGGAGGCAAACGGGCATTTGCCCCCGATAGCAGCAGATTTCAACCCTACACTATAAATACGCGGCTCATTCTGCACTTTTACAACTTTTGTCGACTTTAGATACTTTTTGGCGATTTTGGTGCGGTTTTACGGTAAATTAACGATACTCTCTTCCACCTATTCCATAGATTCAGTCCTTTGATTCTACACAATTTCTATAGCTTAGATTTGCATTTCAAGATCAAAGATTCGACTTTTTGGTGGAATATTTCTTCGTACCTTTTTGGATCAGATATTCTCCAATTATATGGTAATGAATTATTCTTAATTTATTATTTCTAGCTTGATTTCCATTCTTATTTTGTTTATCAGTATGATCATGAGTAGCTAATTCTATGTGTGGTCGAATTATATGAAAGCGAGTGAAAACCCTAAGGGGGATGAGATCAGGAGTTGTGTAGCGCATAATTGAATGTTTTAACGTTTAATCCATGCCCTAAAACTTATTATAACATCTTTGAATTAGATTGATCACCTAGTTCACTATCACACACATCGAACATATAGATGTGTTTTGCGGTGAGATGTGGGAAAAGGGGTTTTGGGATCATTGCATAAATTCGGCCTAGTTGTTAGGACAGTTTCCAATACAGAGGTTTGTCATCGTTGTTCGAGCAACTCTAGAACATAATCATGTTAGGATAATCGGTTTTCTAAAATGAGAGTCGGTTAGCTTCACATAGGGTGGTTAGATCGAGTTTCTAGTCTAATCACTAGAATTAGGAGTTGGCACCCGTGGATGTCGTTAAACTACATAATAGGTAGGTTGGTTAAGACACGCTTCCTATCAAGTCCTTCCTAAGGGGTAAAAGTAGCTCGTGGGATCATAGTTCGGCTATACCTTTTAATATGTAGAAGTAAAACCGGTAGTTTAATCTTTATTTCTGCATTAGTCTAATATCTTCCACCATATTTTGGCCTATACTAAGTTCTACGCCAGCTTTGGTACTTAGACATTACTCCTTGTGGATTCAACCTTCTGACCACTATAGTCCCGTTGACCCGATACTCTATCGGTGAAAGTTAGCGGTTAAGTATTTTGCAATCAAGAATTTTGGCGCCGTTGTCAGGGAGTGAGTATGTTGTAAGAGCTGCCCTAGGTCAGAAGGTCGACAAGCTGTTTCGACCATTCTATTATTCGGTCATACCCTGAATCCGGCTCAACAAAATTACGCTACCATTGAGAAGGAACTTCTAGCCATCGTTTTTGCTTTCGATAAGTTCTGGTCGTACTTGGTTGGGTCGAAAGTCATAGTTCATACAGACCATGCGACGTTGCAATATCTGTTTGCTAAGAAAGACGCAAAACCACGCTTGTTGAGGTGGATCCTACTCCTTCAGGAATTCGACATCGAGATTAAGAATAGGAAGGGGTGTGAGAATGTGGTAGCTGACCACCTGAGTTTGATGGAACCGGGTGAGGAGAGATGCCTTACTAAGGTTGAGATAGATGACCGCTTTTGGGATGAGCAGTTGTTCGTAGTGGATACGAAGCTCCCGGTTAAGCGAGGAAATTTTATGCAGAGAGGTAAGAAAGGGAACCCGTGGTATGCACCTTTTGTGAATTACCATGAGTATGGGTTCGTAGATCCCGAGGTTGACGACAACCAGAAAAAGAAGTTTTATAGTGAGGTGAACCATTATGTGTGGGAGGATCCCTTACTTTTTAAGTTATGTGTGGATGGGATTCTGAGGAGATGTGTCGATGATAGAGAGGAAGTGAGTATTCTCTCGTTCTGCCATGATAAAAAGGCAGGTGTCCACTCCTCGGGTGAGAGAACAACGTTGAATGTGCTACAAAGTGGTTTCTACTGGCCCACTATCTTCAAAGATGCACATGCATATGTAAAGACGTGTGATGCATGTCAACGCTCAGGATGGATCTCAATGAGAAATGAGATGCCTTAGAAACCAATTATAGTCTGTGAGGTTTTTGATATATGGGGAATCGATTTCATGGGCCTATACCCGTCTTCTTCAGGAATAAGTACATTTTTGTTGCCTGTGATTACGTTTCGAAGGGGGTAGAGGCAATCACTGCACGTATTTTATTAGGACTCTATAAAATGCTTTCCTTTTTTGGAATTTTGTAGATGTTGGATCTGCAATGTTGAGGGTCATTATGCTAATGAGTGTCCCAATAAACAACAATATCCTCATAAAGCTATAGAATTGAGGAAATTATTGACATGTTGCAATGGTACTTAAAAAATGCGAGGAATTATGAATAATTCTTTCATTAAAGAAAACTCAACTCTTTAAAACCAAGATCAACTTCCTTGAGGACAAGTAAATGCAGTTAATAATTGTGATTCACTATCTAGCAGAACTTGCCAGAATCCAGATTTACAATCAAAACTACTAAAGATTTTCTTCCCATGAATAAGTGTCAGAAGCTCATCTTTATTAGGAAGATTATGACTATCACCTATTGTGGCCGTGTTAATGGCTTTATAGTTGACAACCATCCTCTTTTTTCCTCTTCTCTTCTCCGCTTCATTCTCAACTAAGAATGCTGGAGACATGTGAGGTGATTTACTAGGCTTAATAATTTTTAAGTCTAATAGCTCTTGAATTTGTATAGGTTCGAAACCTAAATCAATAATTTCCTCAATTCTATTAGCTTTATGAGGATATTGTTGTTTATTGGGACATTCATTAGCATAATGACCCTTAACATTACAGATCCAACATCTACAATTCTTCTTGCCTTTGGGGCAGAATTGCTTTTTATCTATATTTTTATTTCCTCTATCAGTTTTCTGACGGGGCTTAAAATACTTACCAGGTTTAAACTGTTTATTTTTCTCTTATTATCTTGAGAGTTTTCTCAAGCTTGTCAACTTTACAACAAAGTAGTTGTACTTCTTGATTGGCGAGTTTGTCGATTTTGCAACTCAGAGTTCTTATTTCTGTGTTGGTTTTTTCTACCAAAATCAATAATTCTTGATTTCTACAGAAATATTAAATACATTCGTAAAATGTTAAGAATTTACAAACACCATAGCTATAATCTATATCTTTACTATACTTCTCACATAAGAAACTCCCCTTATCCCTTTGTCTATTATTTCCGCCTTATAAACTTACAACTATGTGATGTTTGTCTTCTAGATACATTTACATATGATTTTGAAACTAATCTTTATAAACTTCCAACCAATGAGTTTATTGGGTTTATAAAACAATATTTATCCAAAATTCCTATTGTAGGAGAAAAATCTCTACAAAGGTTTGAAAATGAAACCATTGGAGTAGTGATAAACAGTCTTGGCTTTGCCAATAGAATTGTTAAAGAAGAATCTTCCATTTCTGGAAGTCCTGTAAGGACAAATAGTCCCTGGGTTTTACCCCTTATGTTTCAATTACCATATCATTTCATAGAAATTGGAATTTCAAGTGAAGAAACGAGTTATCGACCGTCAAAAGTCATGGACTCCAGTTTCTCCCATTATGATATTGATAATCTCAATGTCAATAGATTTAAGATCATCATTGACAAAATTCTCAACATCAACGATGATTCGCAGATCAAAGTAAATTATCAAAATTCACATATATTGATGATTTCAAAATCTTACAAAAAATTATTACCAGAAGAATTGTAATAGAGATTACTAAAAACGGGGGTTTACAACTTTTCGTATATAATTGTAGTAGAGTTTTCTCAAACGGGGTTTAGAACTTATAATATATAATTATAGTAGAGTTTAATCAAAATAGGGTTTTACAACTTTTTGTATATAATTTTATAGTAGAGTTTACTCAAAATGGGGGTTTACACATATAGTATATAATTATAGTAGAGTTTACTCAAAACAGGGGTTTGCAACTTTTCTTGTATAATTGTCGTGGAGTTTACTCAAAATGGGGGTTTACAACTTATAGTATATAATTGTAGTAGAGTTTACTCAAAACAGGGGTATACAACTTTTTGTATATAAAATTATAGTGTGTTTACTCAAAACTGGGGTTTAGAACTTTTCATATATAATTGTGTAGTAGAGTTTACTCAAACAGGAGTTTACAACTTTTTGTATATAAAATTATAGTAGAGTTTAATCAAAACATGTTTTACAACTTTTTGTATATAATTCTATAGTCGAGTTACTCAAATGGGGGTTTACAAATTTTTGTATATAATTTTAAAAGTAGATTTTACTGAAAAAGGAGATTTACAACATATAGTATATAATTGTAGTAGTAAATTCTGGGGGTCTAATTGTCAAATTACAATGCTCCAAGAACGCTATCTACATCAAGTCACACCCATTCAACTTTCATTTTGTTTTCATTAAGTTTAATTAAGTTAAGAAGTATCCTAAACATACAAGAAGTGGAGTCTCTTCTTTTTTCTTTTTCCTGGTCAGGTCAATAAAGTCATGAAATACTTTTATTTCTATCTTTTTAAATTAAATGGATTTACCTGAACCAATACCAGATTTTATTTTAGTCTTTCTGGGATCAAGTCTGATCTTTTACTCAAAACAATGGTTTACAACTTTTCATATATCATTGTAGTAGAGTTTTCTCAAAATGGGGTTTAGAACTTATAGTATATAATTATAGTAGAGTTACTCAAAACTGGGGTTTACAACTTTTTCTATATGAAATTGTTGTAGATTTTACTCAAAACAGGGGTTTACAAATTATCTTATATAATTGTATAGTAGAGTTCACTCAAAACGGGGTTTATGACTTTTTGTATATAAAATTATAGTAGAGTTTAATCAAAATGGGGGTTTACAATTTTTTGTATAAAATTGTATAGTAGAGTTTCTCAAATAGGGGTTTACAACTTTTTGTGTATAATTGTATAGTAGGGTTTACTGAAACTTAGGGGTTTACAACTTATAACATATAATTGTAGTATAGTTTACTCAAAACCGGGGTTTACAACTTTTCGTATATAATTGTAGTTGAGTTTTCTCAAAACGGGGTTTAGAACTTATAGTATATAATTGTAGTAGAGTTTACTCAAAACTGGGGTTTACTACTTTTTGTATATAAAATTGTAGTAGAGTTTACTCAAAATGGTGGTTCACAAATTATTGTATATAATGTATAGTAGATTTCACTCAAAATGGGGGTTTCCCACTTTTTGTACATAAAATTATAGTAGAGTTTAATCAAAACGGGGTTTTACAACCTTTTGTATATAATTGTATAGTTGAGTTTAATCAAAACAGGGGTTTACAATTTTTTTTATTTAATTGTAGTAGAGTTTACTCAAAATGGGGGTTTACAACTTTTCATATATAATTGTATAGTAGAGTTTAATCGGGGGTTTACAACTTTTTGTATATAAAATTATAGTACAATTTAATCAAAACGGGGGTTTACAACTTTTTCTATAAAAAATTATAGTACAGTTTAATCCAAACGGAGGTTTACAACTTTTTGTATATAATTGTAGTAGAGTTTACTCGAAACGGGGTTTACAACTTTTCGTATATAATTGTATAGTAGAGTTTACTCAAACAGGGGGTTTACTACTTTTTGTATATAAAATTATAGTACAGTTTAATCAAAAAGGGGGTTTACAACTTTTTGTATATAAAATTATAGTACAGTTTAATCAAAATGGGGGTTTACAACTTTTTGTATATAATTGTTGTAAAGTTACTCAAATTTTGGGTTTTCAACTTTTCGTATATAACTGTATAATAGAGTTTACTCAAATAGGGGTTTATAACTTTTTGTATATAAAATTATAGTAGAGTTTACTACAAACGTGGGTTTTACAACTTTTTGTAAATAATTGTCGTAGAGTTTACTCAAAAAGGGGGTTTAAAACTTTTCGTAATTAATTATAGTAGAGTTTACGCAAAACGGGGGTATACAACTTTTCGTATATAATTGTATAGTAGAGTTAACTCAAAACGGGGGTTTACAACTTTTTGTATATATTTTTAGTATACTTTACTCAAAATGGGGGTTTACAACTTTTCGTATATAATTGTATAGTACAGTTTACTCAAACGGGGGTTTATAACTTTTCGTATATAATTATAGTAGAGTTTAATCGAAATTGGGTTTTACAACTTTTTGTAAATATTTGTATAGTAGAGTTTAATCAAAACGGGGGTTTATAACTTTTTGTATTTAATTGTAGTAGAGTTTACTCAAAAAGGGGTTTACGTATTTTTGTATATAATTCTATAGTATAGTTTACTCAAAACGGGGGTTTACAACTTTTGTATCTAAATGTATAGTAGAGTTTAATCAAAATGGGGTTTTACAACTTTTTGTATATAATTGTATCGTAGAGTTTACTCAAAATGGGGGTTTACAACTTTATAGTATATAATTGTAGTAGAGTTTACTCAAAACAGGGGTTTACAATTTTTCGTATATAATTGTCGTAGAGTTTACTCAAAATGGGGGTTTACAACTTATAGTATATAATTGTAGTAGAGTTTACTCAAAACAGGGGTTTACTACTTTATGTATATATATAAATTTATAGTATAGTTTACTCAAAACGGTGGGTTTACAACTTTTCGTATATAATTGTATAGTAGAGTTAACTCAAAACGGGGGTTTACAACTTTTTGTATATATTTTTAGTATACTTTACTCAAAATGGGGGTTTACAACTTTTCGTATATAATTGTATAGTACAGTTTACTCAAACGGGGGTTTATAACTTTTCGTATATAATTATAGTAGAGTTTAATCGAAATTGGGTTTTACAACTTTTTGTAAATAATTGTATAGTAGAGTTTAATCAAAACGGGGGTTTATAACTTTTTGTATTTAATTGTAGTAGAGTTTACTCAAAAAGGGGTTTACGTATTTTTGTATATAATTCTATAGTATAGTTTACTCAAAACGGGGGTTTACAACTTTTGTATCTAAATGTATAGTAGAGTTTAATCAAAATGGGGTTTTACAACTTTTTGTATATAATTGTATCGTAGAGTTTACTCAAAATGGGGGTTTACAACTTATAGTATATAATTGTAGTAGAGTTTACTCAAAACAGGGGTTTACAATTTTTCGTATATAATTGTCGTAGAGTTTACTGAAAATGGGGGTTTACAACTTATAGTATATAATTGTAGTAGAGTTTACTCAAAACAGGGGTTTACTACTTTATGTATATAAATTTATGGATATTTGTTTATAAGGACTAGTTTGAACACTTAATAGGCATTTAGGACACCTTTAAATCTTATTTGTTTATAAGGACATATTTTATCTTAGTTTCCTAAATTGCCCTTCTATACTCTAGTTAATTATCGGGGGTGGTCAAAAATGAAAAGACGACGATTCAGGTTCTCCGTTGCATCGTAGCATCAATGGCCGATCCCGACCGCCGGACTGAGACGACTGCCGCTTCAAAGGCCGATTATCTGCTGCTGGAATGATAGTGATCAGTCGAAAAAGCTGTGTATACACAGAATTTGGAAAGGTGAATGGTAATTCATTTTAGTTTACATAGCTCCCTGTTGATGAACAACAATAAAGTTCACTCTAATGAAACAATCATAGTGTTTTACTTCGATCGATACAGAAACACAAATCTTCTATAATCTAGAAAAATCGAAGAAATCGAAGAAGAAGACGAGTCCCAAAAATCAATATGATCGTTTACATCCCATTATTATTTGCAGGCATTTGTGTTTTTTGTAAATCTGAATTGTGGGTTAAAACAGGTGGCCAACATGCTCAGAGGATGTTGAAGATGATGAAACAGTGGTTCTAGCAAGAAGAGGCAGAGGAGCACATACAAAAGTAAAGTTTCTGCATCAGAATGCTAACAAAAAAAAGTATGCAAAACAAAGTGACACGGTCTAATCAAGTATCTATGACAGAAGCAGCAAAATTGGACACTTTTGTTCTTGAAGAATGCTTTCCAGTGACCTGAGGTATTAGGAAATATTGGTGGAATTGACTCTGTCACTGCATTTATGAATTAGGAAATGGAATTGACTCAATCCATCATCAATCCATGAACTGCGGTTCTATGAGGAACATACAGCTGGAGTTGTTAAAATCGGACTCATTGTTCGGATCATCGCTTTTGCGGTGAATTTGTCAACGCTTTAGTTTCGTATTTATGGATATACAACATGGAAAGTGTTTGACAAGAATATTGTAATTGTATTGAACTTCAGGAAGCTATAGCGGTCGGGCGATCATTTGCATCTGTGAAAGGTTACAATCTTGATGGTAACAAGGAAACAGTCGCGATCGGAGTCATGAATGTAGATGGTCATTCAGTTCTTGTTATGTAACTACAGGCTCGTTTTCGCATACAACTATTAATGTTGCATCAGCATGAGAAACCGTGGTTTCAAACATCGTTATGGCAGTGACGGTATTCATAGCATTAGAATTGCTTACAAGGCTTTTGTATTGCACCCCGGTTGCTATCCTTGCTTCGATCATTTTTTCAGCTTTGCCTAGACTTATTGATTTCGAAAAGGCCTGCAACATATGGAAGGTTGATAAGTGGGATTTTCTTGCTTACGTTGGAGCATTCTTTGGTGTTCTGTTTTCATATGTAGAGATTGGACTTTGGAAAGTGTTGTAGCTGGTATTGCATGAATGGATGCCAAGTACTTGGATGGATGGGTGATCTTTGTAGAGTATGCAAAGCCAAGAAGTCCTATCTCTTCATGGATGATCTGTAGAACAAGTTGTTTGGTATTCTGATCATCACTTGATTGGATAAATGTTTCTTCATGTTTTCCATTTTTGTATAGCTAGCCAGCCTTCCAAAGGTTGTTTTTATGTGTTGTCAGTGGATGATGATGCCTATATATATATATATATATATATATACAGAATCTTAATTTGAACTTAATGGGAGTCCCTCTAGTTATGGTCTTAGGGAAAATCCCAAAAAAACTTTTAAGGCTGTTGATGCAATTGCAAGCTTTCCTTATTGCAACAGAATCTTAAAGAACGGTCAAGCTTTAGGTGGACACAAAAGGTCACATTTTCTTGGTGGCGGTCCTAAAGAAACTAGAATCCGTGCTTCGGTTTCGAAGACAGAAGAACAACCTGAATTGCTTAATCTTAATCTTCCTGCTCCCTTTGAAGATGAAGTCGAGAACAATTTGTCTCTAGGTAAGATTCTTTACGAGTCGAATGGCGTATGATTCCGGGGTGAATTGACAACCAGCTATGGAGGCTTAGTAGTGTACAGGAATCGCCCGGTTAATCCGTTTGGATGATATATCCAAATGTTGGAGTTGATTTGATCCTCCAAGAATGCAATTACAAGGCTCGGATTTTTGCAGGTTTTATCATAGAATGCAACAAAACCATTATTTGATTAAAACATTTAGTGTTCCAAATTTCAATTCAGCATGTTAGTTAAGTCTTTTTCTTGATGTCACCAGGATATATTGCTTTTTCTCTTCTGATTTATTCATATGATGAAGATTGAGGATCTTGAATCATGGATTTTTTTAATCATCTTCAACATTTACTTTATTATATTGTACTGTTATCTTAAAAAATAAAAATAATATTGTGAGAATACCAAATATATATATATATGCTTATTTGACATATATACACAATTACAGAATTGATGCACTGACATTGATGTCACTGTATATACAATTTGATACACAAATTTGATAACTTTATAAATAAGTGTAGTGTCATTCACATTAGGGGTGTAATCGAGCCGAGTTGATACTTTTTAGGGCTCGACTCGACTAAAGTTTGGGCCCGATCGAGCCATAAAAAAGGCAAGATCGAACCCGACTCGCTAAATGCATGCTTGATATAGCTCGACTCGTACAAGTGCAAAAAGATGGAAATGAAGTAAATAGAGGCAAGTACAAAAAGATGGAAATGAAGTAAATAGAGGCAAAAGGTAAATGGATCCTGAGGGAAAAGTCTAAGAGAAAAAAACCCACAAAAAACAGAGCTTGACCTACATTTTCTTTTGAATTCTAAGGCAGGCAGCCATAGTTATGGCTCAAGAAAAGAATCATGTATTTTTTCACCCTAATTTTCTATAAAGTATTATGCTTATTTCAACGACTCACATCATCAGCCCACCAAAGATTATGGTGTTATTTCAGGTCATACTGTGAAGCGTATTATCAATAAGTATTGGGTGTTATTGTGTGTGTGAATGCTGATGTCACTGCATAAAATATTGTTGCCATTGGGTGTCACTGCATAAAATGTTTGTGTCATTGCATAGGGTGTCACTCCATAAAATGTTGGTGTCATTGGTGTCACTGCATAAGGTGTCACTTCATAAAATGATATATCAAAATAAAGAGGACGAACAAATATGAATTATGGTGAAATAAATATGTTGATCGAAGTTTTATATCAAAAGATATAATCTTGATTATTTTCATAGAATTTATTTATTTTTTATAATATATAACAAGATCGAGCTAGACTCGTCTAATAGTGGTCAATGCATCGCCGTGTCAATGCATCACGGTTGTTAATGCAACGCGGTGTCACTTCATCGCGGTGTCTCTGCATCGGGGGTGGTCACTGCATCGCGGTGTCTCTGCATCGGGGTGGCCACTGCATCGTTGTGGTCAATGGATCGGGGGTGGTCAAAGCATCGCGGAAGTCAATGCTTCGCGATGGTCACTGCATCGGAGGTGGTCACTACATCGTGGTGGTGAATGCATCACGGTGGTGAATGCATTGGGGTGGTCACTGCATTGTGGTGTCTCTGCATCGCGATGTCTTTGCATCGGGGGTGGCCACTGCATCGCAATAGTTAATGGATCTAGGGTGGTCAATGTATCGCGGTGTTACTTCATCGAGGCATCTCTGCATCGCGGTGTATCCGTATAGGGGGTGGTCACTGCATCGTGGTGTCTCTGCATCGGGGGTGGTCACTGCATCACGGTGTCTCTGCATCATGGTGGTCACTGCATCACTGTGTCTCTGCATCGGAGGTGGTCAATGCATCGCAATGTCTCTGCAT